>JAIUZE010074358.1:0-29817 GCA_022085475.1 Heliosperma pusillum | reverse complement strand
TCCTTATTAAATTAAAATATCAACAAATTCATATATTATCATCTTTAACAGATTAAAACAATAATATGAATGAATCTATAATGGAACCCTAAAAAAAAATATAAAACCTTGAGTTTTTTTTTTAAAAAATCCGAATATTTTTTTCTCTCTCAATAATCATACAAATCAATATTTATGAAAATCACATAAAATAATTTCATAGCCCTAAGGCTCTGATACCACTTGTGGGTATATATCCGTATACATCCCTTTAATCTAACAGGATTATAATGAAATTACAATTTATGTGATTAACGGGTCATAAACAAAATTGCATAATAAACAAAGGAATTAGGAATAACCTTTAGTCCTCGTAAATTCGGCCTAAGAACAGATATCAAATCAGATATCCTCCTAATCGTCTCACCCAAGATTGTTCGAGAAATGCCCTTGTATTTGCTAGAAAATTAGAGAGAAAAAGAGTCTGTATCTATTTGTGTGTTGTCAATTAATGATGAATGAATTAGAGAGTTAGAAAGAGTAAAACTCTCCCCATATACTTCCTCTTCACACGGCACACCATAGAGAAAATAAGGGATTATTTTTCTCTTATTTTGTTACCCTAATTAACCGAAATTCCAAAGTGTATTTGGACTCTTTTTCGGTTATATTAGCTTCCATTTAATATAATGTTATACATATTCTATTTGTCTAATATGTTGTCATACATTAATAAGGTCCATTACAACATTTTGCAGTGGATATATTAACATAACAATTATTATGACAATCGTATAATATATACTTCAATTATAAATATCGGTATATTTATAATCTTGCTAATTAAATATAACGGTTTATGTTTAATTACGAATTAACATTTTAATTCGTTTAAGCTCACATTATATACTACAACTAAATATAACATTTTATATTTAATTATGAATTACAGTTAATTCGTCTTAGCTAACTTTATTTAATCGTTATTAAATAATTATATCATCATCACATTGACTAACCTTTTAGTCAAAAACACCGACTAACCTTTTAGTCATTTAGTAAGGCATCAATATGATTATTTTCTCAAATAATCACATCTCTCAATCACATCCTTTAGGTGTGACTTTTAGGGACTAGTTGATCACCGCCATCTGTATGACAATAACGTCAAACTTATCTAGCAAGTCAACCGTTATCGATAAACGTTAATCAACTGATTACAATACAAAGTATACCCTGTGAACATACAGAGATTTATTTATGTTATTGCACTAACTGTGGAGGACACTGGCTCCAACAATTTCAACAACCAAGGCCAAGGTAATTTTTACCAAGGCAACCAAAAAAACCAAGCAAGTCAAGGGTTCCACGAACAATCTTTCCAAGGCCAAGGGCCAAATTCCAACCACAACAATCAAGGACTGAACTTCAATGGTCAAGGTTCAAGAGGACAACAAGGAAATTATAACAACAACCAACAAGGACATTTAAACAATCAAAGGAAAAACAATAAAAGTTCAAGCAGTCGGAATGACTATGGATTTGCAGTCCCTTTGACCAACCAACCTCACCAAGAGAATGAGCCTTCCATGAGTGATGTTTTGCAACTTGTCAAGAATATGGAGATCCAAAATAACTTAGCCTTGCAAAATGTCACTAATGCTCACAAGAAAAAAGTGAGGGAATTGGAAGCAAGGTTGGCTTCTCAAGCATTGAACAGTCCTCAAAGGCCTCCGGGAGGTCTCCTTGCTCAAGGGAAAAGCTCCAAGGATGTTTCCTCAAGTCACCAAGTATGTGCGGTGACTTTGAGGAGTGGGCTAGTACTCAAGAACCCTTACATGGACATGGTAAATGATGAAGCTCCATATGAAGAGCATGTTGAGGAGGGTGAAGAAATTGAAGAGCCCGTTTTGACTCCCACCTTGGAGTTGAAAGATGATGACAAAGGAAAGGGTAAAGTTGATGGAAGCTCAAGCCTTGACAATCAACCCAAAGAGGGTGAAGATGGATATGTTGAAAGCGTGCCTTGTGAGGAGGAGATGAGCAAGGAGGCCAATGATGAAGGAGTAGAGGTACAACCAATAGAAAAGGCTAAGGTAACTAAGAAAACTCCCATTCCAAAGGTATCTCCCGATTTTCCACTTGTTGTTTCTGATATCCCCTACCCTTCTAGAGCATTAAAGACAAAGGAAAACTTCAAGTTCACCCAATTCCGAAAAATGCTTGAGGGACTTGAAGTAACCTTGCCTTTCACCGAGGTCATATTAAACATGCCTACTTACTCAAAATTTCTTAAGGACATCTTGACTCATAAGAGGACTTTGGGTACCCAAGATGTTATGGTTATGGAGGCGGAGTATAGTGCTCTCCTCATAAATCCTAACTCTTTAAAAATGCCTAAAAAGCTTGGGGACCCCGGAAGTTTCTCAATCCCTTGTGCAGTAGGGGGTGTCCTAATTTCAAGGGCATTGTGTGACAACGGTGCAAGTGTGAGTGTCATTCCTTTGACGATTGCAAAAAGAATTGGACTTGATAGCTTAACCCACACTTCTATGACTCTCCAACTAGCGGATAGGTCCGTTAAGAAACCTTTGGGTGTGCTTGAGGACGTACCCGTTAAGGTTGGCAAGTTTTTTATTCCCACGAATTTCTTTGTTCTAGATATCACGGAGGATAGCCACACTCCCATCATCCTCGGTAGGCTCTTTTTGGCCACCGGAGGAGTCCTCATTGATGTGAGGGAAATGCGGCTAACCTTTAGGGTGGAGAACGAAATCCTTGAATTTAATCTTCCTCATTTAGTGAAAGGACCGATGTTTCATAAAGCTTTCTCCATAGAAGCCATAGAAGAAGTGGTTGCAAAGGTACATGAAGAAGAGAAACATGAAGAAGAGAATCTACAAGTGGCGCTCCATGATGAGGAAATGAGAGAAGACCATGAGGTAGATGATAAGCTTTTGAAGAAGGTGGAGGGCCTTCTCCCTCCAAAGGTACAACTCAAGCCCCTACCTCCCTCACTTAAGTACTCCTTTTTAGGTGAGGAAGAGACTTATCCCGTTATTATCAATGCTAATTTGAGTAAGCACCAAGAATTTAAACTATTAAAAGTCTTGAAAGCCCATAGGGGCTCACTTGGGTATAACATTGACGATATCAAAGGCTTAAGTCCTAATCTTTGCATGCATCGAATAATCTTGGAGGAGGGTAGTAAGCCAAAAGTGGATGGGACGTAGGTTGAACCCCAAGATGGCGGAGGTAGTGAAAACCGAGGTCATGAAATTGCTTGAGGCCGGCATTATTTACCAAATCACTGATAGTTCGTGGGTGAGTCCCATGCATGTAGTACCCAAGAAAGAACGGGTGACTATGGTGGATCAAGAGGATAGGACTCTCCTCGCTTCTAGGCACGTGATCGGGTGGCAGATGTGCATTGATTACCGCAAATTAAATGCCGCACCCTCAAAGCCCACTACCTCATCCCCTTTATAGACCAATACTCGAAAGACTAGCTGGGCATTCCTACTATCATTTCTTGATGGTTATTCCGGGTTTTTCCAAATACCCATACACCCGGAAGAGCAAGAAAAGACCACCTTCACTTGCCCTATTGGATTGTATGCTTATAAGAGGATGCCCTTTGTGCTTTGTAATGCTCCGTGGACGTTTCAAAGATGCATGACGACAGTTTTCGCCGATTTTCTTGAGAAAAGTATGGAGGTCTTCATGGACGATGTTAGTGTTCATGGAGACTTGTTTGATCTTGGATTATGGAACTTGTCAAATGTCTTGAAAAGGTGTGAGGAGCAAAACCTCGTCCTTAATTAGGAAAAATACCACTTCATGGTGGAGGAGGGGGTTGTGCTTGGTCATGTTGTATCTAAGAGAGGAATAGAAGTTGATAAGGCTAAGGTTTCGGTGATTGAGAACTTGTTACCCCCTACAAATGTGAAGGGAGTGAGGAGCTTTCTAGGCCATGCGGGCTTCTACCTTCGTTTCATCAAAGATTTCTCCAAAATTGTCAAGCCTTTGACTTCCCTTCTTCTCAAAGACACCCTATTTGTATTTGATGATTCTTGCTTGAGTGCTTTTTGTAGGTTGAAAGAGGGCCTTGTGACAGCTCCCATAATCCGCTCACCGGATTGGAGCCTTCCCTTTGAAGTAATGTGTGACGCCTCCGATTATGCGGTCGAGGCGGTGCTTGGGCAAGTGGTGGATAAGAGGCACCATGTCATCTACTACAATAGCAAGACTCTAGATCAAGCTCAAGTTAATTACTCTACAACGGAGAAACAAATGTTGGCTATTGTGCATGCCGTGGAAAAGTTTCGGCAATACTTTGTTGGTTCTAAGGTAGTGGTGTACTCGGATCACACCGCCTTGAGGCAATTGTTGGTGAAGAAAGATGCAAAACCAAGACTCTTGAGGTGGGTCCTATTACTTCAAGAGTTCGACTTGGAGATTAGAGACAAGGCGGGTGCGGAAAATGTTACTGCCGACCACTTATCTTGGTTGACTATCGAAGCTCATGGGTTGAAAGATGAGAGTGGCCCAATTAATGAGTGGCTAAAAGAAGATAGCTTGATGATCATTAGTGGAAAATCACCATGGTTTGCGGACTTGCCGAATTTTATTGTGAGTGGGTTCATCCCGGAGGAGCTAGATGTTAAAGCCACAGTTGAAATACTCTTTCTTGGGGATCCTCTTCCCGAGGAAAAGTCTTGTTTGTAGACTCTTATACTTTGATAGGTTCGGTGGAGTTCCTCAATAACCACCAATTTTTGTATATAGCATGCATTATAGGAGTAGTTGTGAGGATTTAGGACTGAATACTCGGGTATCATGGTCCTTCGAAAAAGTTCTTAGTGGGATTGAAACAATTGTAGTCGAGATTGTTGGTGACTTTGGAAAATTTTGCTAGTGAAAAAGAAGGGGAAGAGAAGAAGGGAAGAGTGCTCCAGCCCGGGCACCCGGCGGGCGGTGCCCTGACCGGCTCAGAGCACATCAGACAGGAAAGTTTCAAAGGAAAAAATTTTTGTCTTGTGCTCCAGGCCGGGCATCCGGCGGCCGGTGCCCTACCTGGCCTAGAGCACATCAGAACGAGATTTTCAGAAAACTAAAAATTTATTTGTCTTGTATTCCAGGCCGGGCACCCGGCGGCCGATGCACAGACCGGCCTAGAACACGTTAGAGGCCTTTAACTCGCCCGACGCATTGCTCCTTCATTCTTCTTCTTTCCTTCCTCTAACTCCACAAAAACTTCCCCAAATCAACACAAACTCCACTAAATCCCTATTAAACCTCATTAAAAGCCCATCTCACTCCGCATAATCCTCCCCGAGGACAACCAAGAGTATGATCCCTTAAATCCAAATCTTCATCATGTTTATATTTTTGTATGCATTTAGATACTTGTAATATATTATAGATTAGTTATCCATTTAGTTGCATTCATTTAGGCTTGCATTAGAATTTAATTTTGTAAAATATCGTCACATGTTGGGCCTTGCATCCATATAGTCTAGTTTGCATTGTATTTCTTTTGAGCATTTAGTCTAGAATCATGCATTTGCATTTTATTCGAACAAAAAAAACAAAGAAAATAGAAAACTTTCCAAAAATACCAAAAATATGTTATTTCTTTTGAATTCACCCCTCACACCATGTAAATACTTAAGTGTGGGGAGGGAATTCCCAAAATAAAAACCGCCAAAAACATGTTTTCTTTTTCCCTTTTGCCCCATTTTCATAATTAAGTCACTTACTCGGGGACGAGTAAGACTTAAATGTGGGGAGGGTTTCATTTCCTTTGTATATATCGTTCATATTTAAAAAAATCGAAAAATGCCTAAACATCAAAAAAATCGAAAATTTTCCAAAAAAATAAGTTTAGATTAGTTTGCATATATTTGCTTTGCACTAAGTCTTTTGATTGACAACTCACATGGAGCATTGGAGAAGACACGCTAGGTGATATCTTCTCTAACCCTTTCTCTTTTTCTTGTATATATAGTGTAGAAGGAGAACGAGATTCTATGCTGGGCTGCTCCCTTTGGGAGCCGGATTGGTTGATGATTTGGTGTTGTTTGTTGCTAGGACTAGTATTAACTTGTATTTAGTGTAGAACTTGTATATGATATGTTCATTTGCATTTCACATAGATTGTACATACATGTTTAGAGCATGCATGCATTTTCATTGTTTTGTAAATATAGTCTTGGAGCCTAGATGGAGGAGTCATGTTGACAATAATATTAATGTCAAACCCCCTTGCCAACCCTCTTTTGACAGCTTGTGCCTCATTTACATCACTTGTTAGTAGGTTTTGCTTGCAAAATCCGGAAGTCTAGCTTAACGACCGAGTCTGGACTACCTTGTGAGGCCATTTTGGGCCCTAGACCCTACCAAATCCGACATTGGCTACTAAAACGTGAGGTTAGAGCCTCAAGTGACCGGCCCATCAAACCGGTTCCGCATAGGATTGAGAGTAGCTCCTTACGTGACATGTTACATCTTTTACGCTGAAGTGTGGTGCTCTTGACATGGTTTGTTAAAGAAATGTTGATGTGCAATGTTTTGAGTCAATTTGTTCAAATAAATAGCCTCACATAGCCAAATAATCTTTATCTTATGCCTCCGCATCGATTTCCCCTTTTTGTAACCCAATTTGAGCCTTAGCCTTGTCTTTTGTTTAGCTATCAAACATCTACATCCCAAAAACATCTCACCAAGAGTAGCAAGTCCTATAGATTATTTTGATCGATGAATTTGGGTGGGTTAAATGATTGGAAGGCATTTGGTGAGTTAGTTTGGTTGCAAAGTTTGAGTAGTTTAGATGTAGTTAATAAAGTATTTAGGAATTGGAAATTGAAAAGAAAATAGAAAAGCACAAAAACAAAAAGACAAAAAATAAATGAGAAAGAAAGAAAAAAATCAATTACAAAAGAGGAAAATGAAATGGAAAAGAAAATAGAATACAGATTTAGTATGGTGAAATAAAGGGTTGAATAAGTTGCCTTTGGATCCTAGTTTTGAATTATTAATTATGAGAAAGTTTTTGTTGCCAATCAAAGGCTAAATTTTGATGGATGCTTGCTTTTATTTTTGGGGTAGTAATGGTGGTTTGGTTAGGATGTGTCTTTATACTCTTTCGAGCTCCATATCTCCTAAAATCAGTGCTTGCACCAACCCCCTTTCTCACCCTTTACCTAAGCTCCATTAAAACCCTATTTGACTCGTATTTGTGCATCATATATCATTTCTTAGACGGACAAGTTGGCGGGAGCACCACATTTATAGCGGGCATGTCTCGCAAGTCGACCTAGGAGAGTGATTTTGGTTACTTTGTACAAAAATTGCCCGTTCTATCATTGAGTGTCGAGTGAAAATCGTAAGAGTCGGTCTTGGTGTCCTTGTCGGGTCGAAGGCTCGCTATTGAGCCGAATCTTGTGTAGTCTTGTAAATTTTGGGAATAAAGCCTAGTAATTCCCCTTTGCCCACCTAGAATCCGTTTCTAGGCGCCGTGAATGTTTTTGTTGGTCATTTAGGGTTTGATTGAGAGGCTTGGCATAGCGATGAAACTATGATTTGGCATCCTCCACCAAAGGTCATATGTGTGCTAACTTCTAAAACCCGCTTAGATGAGGAAGGCGGTTTAACTCTTCGTGGTGCATCCTATGTGTTGATTTATGCTTTATTGTTGGGTGTGTGAAAAACTTTCCGCAAGCCCTTACTTACTTTGCAAGGAGGTAGTCTACCTCATGAGTATCTCGTTGTGAGTTGAAGGGACGGAGGAGGATTGTTAATTGCCTACCATCGGATGTTATTAGTAGTTTAGGTAGTAGCATTAGTATTAGTGTAGTGTTGAATAAGGGTACATATGGGTCTCGAATCTTGTTTACTTACTCGAGGACGAGTATGTCTTAAGTGTGGGGAATTTTTATAAGCATTTAATTAGTTACATTTTTTCTCTCGTTTTCGTCTCTATTGTGGTCCATTTACACGGATTTGCGTGCCTTTAATTGCATTTTACTTCCCGATCTTCCGTGCTATGAATGTCGATCTCCTTTTGCGGGAGTTAAGGCAGAAATGAAGAAATCGGGGCATAAAGACCTTGCATAAGTTGGGATTCGGAAATGAGAAGAAGAAATGAAGAGAAAGCTTTCAGGTGGCGCAGGCCGGTCCAATGACCGGCCACCCGGATCGGACCACAACTCCCACAAAGAAGGAAAAAGAGAGAAAGAAGGAATAGGTCAGGTAGCGCCGGCCGGGCACCCGGCGGCCGGCCTACCACCTCGCCTGCGCATCATCAGAATAGAATGGAAAAGTTCGAAGATCTTGATGTGCTCCAGGCCGGTCAAAGGGCCGGCGGCCGGGCACCCAACTGGAACTCCTCTTTCTTATACTTAGAATATTTTTGGAGAAGAAGAGAATGAAGAGTCTGATGTGCTCCATGCCGGTTAGAGGGCCGGCGGCCAGGAACACAAGGCTGCAATTCCACTTTACTCTTCTATTTCATTTCTTAATTTTGAGATACTTATATATACCCTCTCCCTAATTTTTGTAGGGGAGCTTTTTATCAACTCTTAGCACAAAATCATAGAATATTTGTAATCTCTAATACAAACTAATTACTATCTTAATCGTTCCTTAATTAAGCTTAGTTTCTCAATTCAAATAGCTAGATCTAGTCTCTCTTAGAAAAACTATCCTAGTCTTGGGTTTTATTGAAGATTTTGGGTGAAGACATTCCCCCTATTTCATTAATACAAGTATTGTTGGTATAAATTCTTCATCTTTTAGTTGTTTATGCAATTTATTTTATTTCAAGTTAATTATTTGTCATTTGATTGTTAGAATTCTTCCTTTATTATAAAGTATGATGTTCATCTCCTCATTATTATTCTTTAGTTGCTTACTTTCCCTCAACATGAGTAAGTAGTATCCCTCTAGGGTTTAGGGGGAGCCTTAGGGAGGATTATGTGGGAGAATTGGTTGAATAATTAGTAGACTCGTGGTGATAATTAGAGTATTACCCAAATGCACACTAGGTGTTCGATGAATTGTATAAATAAAAGTTACACACTTTATCGAGTATTGTTTGATTATCTCTTAAGCGACGGCGGTAAAGATGATTAGACTAGTGTTTATATGATTAGTTTGAGACAAATGCGATAGCTTTGTTGAAGATTATTAATTTTTGAGACATTTGCAATTAATTCTGCTCAAGCTTCTTACCCACTTGCTAATTACTTGACTAACCCATTGATCCCCCTAAGGTGAACCATTTACCTTAGTTTTTCATAAATTGTTTTTAACCTTATCATTTTAGCAATTTGTTGCATTTAGTAGTTCGTAGTTAATCACTTCATTCAACTCTTGTTAGGCTAAAATAGGACGTGATCAAACTTGTAGTTGACCCCTCCATCCTCGTGGATTCGACCCCTATATACTACTTTTATTGGGTTTTTATTTGATGTGTGAATTGACGACAATTCACTCTTCATCGCATTCAAGAGAGCTTAAATGATACACTCATCCCCACTTCATATGACACATTTCCATACATTACACAACACCATGTAATAAAAACAAATGAATATAACTAGAAAGCAATAGTGAAAATATTACAATCCATATGAATGTACTAGCGATCATCAAATACATGATGTTACTCAACTAAAACAGTTTACACGTACACAAGATAACTCGTAATAAATTTTAACATGATTATTAAACGTTTTGATGATCAAAACATAATAAAGATAATAGTTTTTATTCTAATATCCATGATGAGTTTAACTGCAACACAAAACCATGTCATTATTGAAAAAATGGACCGAACAAACGATTTCATCATGATAATAGTATACACGGTCAATTAACAACTTTTGATCAAATTAACTTGACACTAATACCCATCTCATTGAACTTGCTTCACATAAAATACAAGCACGCACAACAATGAGACGAAACCTGACATTAAATATTTCCCTTTAAATGGGTAATTCTCCAATTCTCTTTATACCAAATAAGTTGTCTCAAATTCCTATAAAACTTGAACTTGACACCACCCAAAATCAATACACTAACCTATTGAGCCATACAAGCAACCGTATGTTCCCACTCAACTCGCATTTCCGTGTATCTTGCTAGAGGGGGTACATTAGAGACATTCACACTCACTTTGTACATCCAATAGTAAACCCGTATTGTCAGTGTACCACTCAATTCATACAATCAATAATATAACCATTATTGTAACAATAAAAGAGAATCCCACTTAATAATGTCAAACAATCAAAGAGACACAAGTAGAAAACCACTTAATATTATACCATATTAAGATTTAAACCACTTGACAAACATGCTCTAAGTCTAAAAAGTTATCTATTAACCTTATATGTTTAGTATTTATATATACAAGACAATACTAGCATGTTCAAACTGAATACTTATGCTCCTCATAAATCAAGAATAACAACTATCATGATTTATCATTACCGATAGCATATAATGATCCACTTATCAACAACTTATCAACAATGACCATTAACAATAAACATGAAGCAAGGATACTTAAATAAAACATCCATAAACTCAATAGTACAGCCAATGAAGGTAGCAGTCCTTCCTTCTTATTGGGGACATTTCAGTTGCCCTATCTTCTCTTGTTGTAGATCTTAGGGTTTCTGATATCTATTTACAAAATCATTGCATGCAACTATCCAGTATCCAAATCCTTCCTATTTCGCCATGGAAGAGAATATCAATAATAATAGTAGTGATCATCATCACCAAGTCCCATTGTATAATGATAATACCCACCACAACTTTTACAATCATCAAAACTACCATCATCCTTATCCCAATTTTGAGTTTGATCGTCATAACCCCTCCCATGCCTCTGCATGGCAATACATACGATCAAGTCCGGTGGTTAATATTGATATGGAGACCATGGGAAGGTCTAGAGAGTTTTGGGGTAACTGTATTATGGGTTTTCTAATTGATTATCGTCTTTTCAAAGCTATAAAATTAACAAAATCATTAGGGATAAATGGTCTACAAGTGGAAGAGTTAAAGCTTATAATCATGAGGATATCTATGTTCTCCACTTTCAAAATAAAGTTGATAAAGAGGATCTCCTGAAAGAGACCTATGCTACTTTCTATGGAGCAATCATGGTGTTTTATCCTAATTGAAAGTGATATTGATTGGGCTAGAATGGAAGATGATAATAGGGGGTACAATCAAACATTTGATCCTTCTCCCCAAGGCTTTCCTACCATTTATCATTATCCACAAAACAACTTTCACATGGATAGTAATAACTTCAGGGAGAATCAGGCTTCTCATGGTGATATTGAGAACAATAATTTTGTGATTAATATTGATGATACTTCAAGCTCTTCATACTCTTCTCCAAATCATTATTATGCTCTCAATGACTCTTCTTCTAGCCTTCCAACATGGTCTGGTGAAATTCCTCTTCTAAGGGAGTCTCATATTAAACATGAAGTGAACACTCTGCTTGAGCTAAATTTGGGTGGTTCATCTGCCGCTCCATTCATATATGTTCCTGTCCCATCCTCTGCTCAAGGATCTTCTCTTGCTGGTGAATCATCAATTAACTAAGATGTTGTTCCTATACCTGCTCATATTCAATCTGTACCCATGTCAATCATCCAAAAGGATCTGAAACTTCAAATTGGATCCTTCTATTCAATGGGGATGCTTAACTCAATCAAGGAAAATCTGAATGTTATTGACTCATCTTCTGAATTAGCAGGCCTAGAGGAGAAAGGTGACCCATAAAAGTTTATTCTGAGGGTCTCAGGGGTTTAGGTGACTCGCAAATAAGCTATGTTGAACAATTTGAATATAGTGAAATTGCAAGATCTATCAGGAAGAGGAAAAGCAGTAGTGTCCCAGGATACTCTCACATTATTGAAGACTCTATCACTTCAGTGGATCATGCGAAATCCTTTCTTATTCATCTCGCAAAAAAGAACTGCACTGCTGATGGTGTTCTTAAAAAATCTGAGGCTAGCAAAAAGGATGGTTCAGGCCTTGCCAGGACTCCTGCCTTCCAAATGTTTGTCAATGAGGACCCTTTCTCGGGTGATTTTCGTATATCTGTAAGAGATTTGGATGCTGAAAGTTCAAGTACCAATGCTGATTCTAATAGTTCTAGGGGAGTTGCGGAGGTTGGCCCATCTCAACCTCCTCTTTCAGCATGATTGGCTTGACATGGAATTGTAGGGGTTGAAACGATACGCTCTCCCCTATAATTTCTAAGTGAAGAGCGTTGATATGTAATCAGTATTATAACTTTGTTTTCTTGGCTGAAACTAAGTGTTGTGCAAGTAACATTAGTCCAATGTTTAGGAGTTTCGGGTTCACCTCTTCTGTTGGGTGTGATGCTAATAGATCCTCTGGAGGTCTTTGGGTTGGGTGGCGTGATGTGGCAAAGTTTCGGTGCATTGTAAAAACAAATAACTTCATTGTAATGTTGAATGAAAAATGCAATGGTTTATTTTGGTACTTGATTTTGTTATATGGTTCACCAAATACCTCCATGAGGGAAACTATACTTTCTGATCTTGAAGATCTCCTATATACATTACAGAGTCCTTATATCATCTTGGGCGACTTCAATCAAATTGAGTTTAATAGTGACAAGCTTAGTGCGAACAATCGACCCATAAATTGCGCACACTCCTTTAACTTATGGAAACTTGATAATGAACTTATCGACATCCTATTTAAAGGACCTAGATACACATGGTGTAATAACCTGAAAGGAATAAAGCGAGTCTACGAAAGAATTGATAAGGCGGTTGGTTCTAAAGATTGGTTTTCTCACTTCCCAAATACGGGGGTAAAGCATTTCCTAATCTAAATATCTGATCGCGCCGCAATAGAATTAGACTTCAATTTGGTAAATATCAAAGGAAAAAGGCCTTATAAGCTTGAGGCGTGAAACCTTGAAAACACGGAATGTATAGAAACTATTGAAAAGGAATGGTCAACCCAATTTATCGGATCACCCTCTTTCAGACTGATGAGAAAACTATCTCTTATTAGGCCCAAACTTAAACAATGGTCTCTCGATAAAAAATCTTCATGGAAAAGGAAATGGGAAGATTTCGATGACAAATTGATGAACGCCATGGAAGTGGCGATTAAGACGGGTGAAGAGCTTGAGGCTTTTTTGAGTGCTACGGCAATCGTTTGGAAACAAAGAGCAAAACTAAAATGGTCAGTTGAAGGAGATACATGCACAAAGTTCTTTTTCAATTGGGTTAAGGGTAGAGCAGGTCAAAATTCGATTTGTGGTGTAAAACGAGATGATGGATCCTGGACCTTTGATCTAAAGGAGGTAGGACTTTTATTTTGGAACTTCTTTATTTATAATTATAATCCGGTTACTGACAGCTCAACTCAAAGATCTGATATGTCGGACGATTATTCGACGGACTTCCTCTCAAATATTGACAATAAGATCAAAAGTGATGACTGGGATTTTTTAAATAAATCGTTTACGGCTCAGAATGTCCGATGCGCTGTCTTTCTAATGGGAGGACTCAAATCTCCGGGTCCTGATGGTATTCCTGGATATCTTTTACCAAACATGTTGGCATGGGCTGAAAAAGGATCTTACTAATGCAGTCCTCTCTTCATTAAATTTGGGAGAAATTCTTAAAGAAATGAATCGTACTTTCATCACCCTTATCCCGAAATGTGACAATCTGGAATCGGGTGAAGACTTCAGGCCTATCAGTCTATGTAATGTGATAATGAGAATTATTACAAAATGCATCGCAAATAGACTTAATAGAGTTATGGGCTACATTATAGGTGACTTTCAAAATGCTTTTGTTCCGGGAAGACATATAAATGATAATATTCTCCTAGCTCATGAAATTATTAAGAAGATCAACTCGAAAAAGAAATGTACAGGTGGGCAATGTACTCTGAAAATTGATTTAAGCAAAGCTTTTGATAGGGTTCAATGGCCTTTCCTTCTCAAATGGGTTTCTGCTTTTGGCTTTCCACCAAAGTTGTCTGAGCTTATTATGAATTGTGTCTCAACGGTATCGTATGAAGTTCTTATCAATGAAGTTCTCTTAGAGCAATTTCGCCCGTCTTGTGGTCTTAGTCAAGGTGATCCGCTTTCACCTTTTCTCTTCATTTTATGCATGGAGTCATTATCTGCCAATCTAGTAAAAGCGCAAGAAAATTCTATTAAAGGTATTAAAGTGGGAAGATATGCACCGTCTATCAATCACCTTTTTTTGCCTATGATGCAATATTTTTTATCCGGAATGGAAAAAATGGTTTTGGCAATGGTCAATCATGTTTTGAATAAATTCTGTAAGGCTTCTGGTGAAATGGTAAACAAAAAGAAATGTGGTATGATTTTCAGTCTGAACACAACTTTATGAGATATATCGACAGGCTTGAAATTATTCGGTATCCGCAACAACAAAGGCATTGGAAAGTACTTAGGGGTCACAACAGACTTTGAGCACTCCAAGCGCAATATTTTTGATAGCATGACTGAGAATGTAAGAAAGAGAATCTCTTCTTAGAATGGTCTTTTTCTTTCACCGGTTGGGAGACTGACGTTGACCTCTTCAATCATGTCCACCCTCTCAAATTACTTCCTATCGGTATTCAAAATACCGGTAAGTGTGTCAAAGAGAATTAACTCTCTTTTCTCACATTTTTGGTGGGCAGGGATAAGATCTTCGAAACCTATCCATTGGTGTAGCTCTAATTTCTTAAGCTTCCCTAAAAGTCGTGGCAGACTTGGTATTAGGAATGTTGGTTGTTTCAGTCAAGCCCTCCTTGCTAAACAAGCTTGAAAATTAGCTAAAAATGATCAGAATACACTTTTTGTCAGGGTTTTCAGAGAGAAAATTCTAAAAAATGACCATCACATAAACCTTCGTTCCATCAAAACTGAGGCGAGCATGTCTTGGGCATGTAAGGGATTAAGAAAGGATATTTAACTTATTCTACAAAATATGGGATGGAAAATAGGACGTGATTCTAGAGCCTCAATTTGGAACACTAAATGGGTGAATGGAGCGGAGCCCTCGCCTGGGGAACTCATTTATCCACCACCGGGTTTTTCCCTGCCAAATCTTAAGGTCCGCGATCTTTTCCATCATTCGGGAGGCTGGAACGAGCAGCTTCTTTCTGATATCCTTGATGAGGAATGGAAAAGAAAAATTCTTGCTATACCGATCCCTGATAATCGAATTCATGAATTACCATATTGGCCCCTTACGAGATCGGGAAACTACTTAGTTAAAAGTGGATATGCTATTGCTCTTTACTGTTTACAAGAAAGTGTTAGCACTAATAAAGACAGAACTCGTATTGGGAGGAAGGAAAAAGCCTTTTGTAGAAAACAACTCTGGAACCTCCCTATCCCTCATGCCTGGAAAATTTTTATTTGGAAAATTATTACCAATACCTTACCTGTGGAATATGAATTTATTAGAAGGAAAATTGAAACAGCTTCTCACTGCCACTTATGTAACGAAGCTACCTCAATAGAAACCCTTGATCATCTCTTCAGAGATTGTCAATTTGCTAAAATAATATGAAGCTCATCCATTTGGGGGATACGAACCGAATATGATTCTCATATTACCTTCAGAACCTGGATCATCAACTGGCTTTCCTATTTTTCTCGGGTAAAAAATTCAGAAGCGCAAGTTATTTCCTTTACTACAATTATAAGAGGTATCTGGCTCTCGAGAAACGAATGCCTCTTTAGAGGCTCAAATCCTTCTCATGTTTCAATCTTACACAGATCAAGCGATAATTCCGCCTCTGCATCTGCAGTTGTTGTCTCGTCTAGATCTTCTTCATGTGTAGATAATTATAAGCAAGATGTGATGAAAAAAATGATAAGGGACTCCTACCCTATGCATTATGTGGGTTTTGGATCCTCTTGTTGTACTATTCGTATCAAGGTTGACGTGAGCTGGAAGGCTAACCTATGCTCTGCTATTGGGTGGGTCGCCTATGATAACAACACTATCTTTCATAAAGATCAAAAAAACCTTTGGACACAAGGTCCCTTACAAGCGGAAGCAGCTGGTATCAAGGAGGTCATCATTTGGTCTCGTGCTCGTAATTTTTTCCATGCACATGTCCCGACTGCCTTCAACTTCTTTTTCCAAATCTTTAATTATGATGAAGGTCATCACGAAGTCCAAGGGATCTTAGAAGATATCCGTCAAAAAGGCTTATCTTTTCATTGCTTATGTTTTAGTTACATTCCCCGCTCCCTAAATAAAGTTTCTCATGGCCTCGCTAAAAAGGCTATGACTATGTAAACTCTTCTTTACCATTGCCAAAAAAAAAACTTTCAACTTATCAATATATAGAAGACATGTCAATCAAATAAACATGAGTATAAGAACAACACATCACGAGGAAAAAACTTGTCGCTCATCTCTCTTTATTAAAACCATAAATCCCATGTGGCAAGCATAACATAAAAGTAGGAAAAGTTAAAAAGCAATTTTGAAATTAATTATTTAGATTAAAAATAACCAACTTATAACAAAATTGTGCTTACATTGGATTGATATTTAGAATTTAGAAATTACATAATTAAATGATTACATTGGTCACTTGACATATTACAGGCCAAGTAAATTGATGCATTGGACATGTTTCGCATTTTTCAACTATCATTGGTCTCACTATATTTATATACAAATTCTCATTTAAGACGGTACATCTTACGCTTAAGACGGATCATATATCATATCATTTGTATATATAAGACAAATATAATTATTTTTTTATGCAAAGTTATATGCACAAGTGCTACGTATTGTACCTATCTTAAATTTTAGTCGAAAATGCGTCTTAAGAGAGACTTACCGATATTTATAATGGGATAGGATACACCCCCAAACTCCCATGACTCCATTGGACATACATACATCCATTGACCACTATTATATGAATTTTTCTTAATTTATTCATAAAATATTACTTAATTATTTTTATGTGAGTTAAAAATAATAATCCTTTTACTTTTCTATTTTCTACCCTTTTCCTTTTTGGATGTCAAAGTTACCTTAAGTTTGACGTAAATTAATTGAAAAGTAAAAATTATTAATACATAAGACTAATATATAAATTTAAATATCAATCCACCTTTCACAAAAATATTATTTTAGACAAAAAAAAATGATATTTACATGACGGAATATATAATAAAATTTTCACCTTTGAGATCGCGAAAAAGCAAATGGAAAGAAAATAGAAAGATTGAGAGAATACATGTTAATTGTATAAAAGAGTTGTGTTTTAGTTAATTGAATACAAATGATTTCTTATTACATTTTTCTAACACATATGATATTATTTATAGTGAAGTAGAGGTTTTAATAAAATTCCCTCACAAATACCATGTCATATATACACATTATTTATATGTAATGGCCAAGAGTTGACATGTTAACCGAGCCGTATGGCTCAGGTTCCGTGTGGGGTCACACAGTTCAGGACAAATACCGATCGAATTATATGGATCTCAAATTGAGTTAGGGTCGAAGTACATGTGAAATTTTTTTTTTCTATAAAAGCTATATAAATTTAATATTTTAATTAAAAATACTTAAAAAAATTGTTTTTCTTTTTATTTCAAAACATGGCTTCATAAAAAAACACAACCTTTCGAGATAAAATTATTTACAAGTACATCCCCGTGCAAATTGCACGGGGTTTAAAACTAGTACATATACAGTTCAATGGTATCCATAAAATGAACATAATCATATGAAGATTCATGGCATATCCTCAAAATCAATCAACACATTTTGTTTGAATTCATGGTCGTTGACAAAACTTATGTACGATAGCTTATATATTAACAGTATGAAAATTAACCATCATACCCCAATTTGCAAAACAAAAATATGAATACAAGATAATTAAAAATTGCAACAAATCCCATGATAATCCATCACATACATAAGCAACATCATATTTTTGTGAAACAAACAATAATTCCTCATCTTAATAGACAAATCTACTGTAAATTTCATGTTGGCATCAGCATATATTCGATAACAAATCAAGACAAACTTAGTACAATCTCTTTGTTATCCCCCTTCCTTGATAAAAACAAATAAAAATTCATGCTTAACTATGATTGGTAGTTAGAAGAATATGCGAAGAACATCAAACTACCACTTGAAAATCGTGTATGAAACTATTGGCACAATTTGTGAACTACAAATTGCGAAAGATTCCACACAATAATAAAATTTTACCCAATTTCAAATGAAATAAAGCGTAAAATCATTACTGCCAAAATAATACCTTAGAATCGGTATAGGCATGAAATTTCCACTTAATAACCAGTTTACTCATTACACTTAACCCGTTTCAACTTCCTTTGAAATCCTGCATCGTAGTTAGATCATAAGATTTCCATCCTTGACGTAATCTCACAATATTGTTCCTACCAGCTTCGATACTAACAAACCAAATTCTCAAAATCGTAAATCTAATCGGTCCTATCTCGGTTTAGAATACTGACTCATCTAAAATTATTTTCTCAATTTCATGTCTATGTTGTACCGGTTCGATCATTAACAACATTATTTATTGGAGATTGTTAGTACTTTGGAGCAATAGAATGATCGAAACCGCAAAAGACAATAATCTAATACCCGGAAATAATATACAACTTGGATATTTTGTAGAATTACGTACTAAATACGCTTTCCTCCAAGAAATAATCGACCATATTACATAATCCGGGTTACACGATTCTTCTTGTGGGATAAGGTTATAATGTTTACACAATCTTAATTCGAACACTTGAATTTAGAGCAAGAGACAAAGGAGTATTATAATTGCATTATCTTTACAAAGAAGAATTAACCAGAGATTTATGTCAATCTCTCATACAATATAATATAGTAGTTAAAGTAATCGTGAGAGTGAAGAAGAAATGTGTTTGTTCTGTGTGTTTCATTCATTGGAAAACGTGAGATTTATACAATGGTTGAATGCCTTAGAATTAGGAAGGAATAAAACTAATTGATTGACTTATCCTAATTGCTAGCCTAGAATAAAACTAATTGATTGACTTATCCTAATTGCTAGCCTAGAATACAGTAATTATAATCTTTACCAAAAATAATAATATGCACAATGAAAACCGAATATTGCCAAATATTCGGTATTACACCCCTTCAAGTTGGAGCATGCGGGTCGGAAATGCCCAACTTGGCAAGAAGAATATGAAACTGCTGACGTCCCAAAGCTTTCGTTAATATATCAGCTAGTTGATGTGAGGTAGAGATATAAACTGGTGTAATAGTGCGACGTTGTATTTCATCCCGCACAAAATGACAGTCGATCTCAATGTGTTTTGTACGCTCATGAAATACGGGATTATTAGCAATATGTAGGGCGGCTTGGCTGTCACAATGAAGAGAAACGGGTGGCTCATGTAAAATACCGAGACTGTGAAGCAATCCTTTCAACCAAATGATCTCACTAGTGGCGGCTGCCATAGCTCGATATTCCGCCTAGGCGGAGGAGCGAGAGACGGTAGCTTGCTTCTTGGTTTTCCATGAAATAGGAGACTGCCCAAGAAAGACAAAATAAGCGGTGAGAGAGCGACGACTGATGTGGGCAGCTGGCCCAATCGGCATCACAAAAAGCTTTTAATTCCAAAGAGGCATTAGTACGTAGTAAGATGCCTTGACCAGGACTAGATTTCAAGTATCGAACAACTCGAATAGCAGCGTCCCATTGAGATACCGTAGGATGTTGCATAAATTGTGAGAGTATGTGAACGGAGTAAGATAGTTCAGGACGCGTAATAGTTAGATAAATCAAACGCCCAACTAGTCGACGATAGCGAGCCGGATCCGTCATAGAAGTGTCAGACGCAAGAGCTAATTTGTGATTTTCTTCCATTGGTGTACTAGAAGGCCGTGCGCCTAGAAGCCCAGTTTCACTCAAAATGTCGAGAACATATTTACGTTGACATAGAAAAATCCCAGTAGGATTCCGAGCAACTTCGATGCCAAGAAAATATTTCAACTTACCAAGGTCCTTCATTCGGAAACATTTGCCAAGATAAAGTTTGAATTTGCCAATAGCGGCTCCGTCATTTCCGGCAATAACAAGGTCATCCACATAAACTAGTATATTTATGACAATTGAATTCTCACGGTAAACGAATAAAGAATGATCAGAGGGACTTGCCGAGAAACCATAATTATGCAATGCGGAAGCTAATTTGGCGTACCAACAACGAGGAGCCTGACGTAAGCCATAGAGTGACTTACGTAGACGACAGACTTTACCATGAAGACCACTACTGAAACCGGGAGGAAGATGCATATATACTTCTTCATCTAGGTCACCATGAAGAAAAGCATTATGTACATCCATTTGATGTAATTTCCATTTGTTAATAGCTGCGATGGCAAGAAAAGTTCGAACAGTAACCATTTTGACAGTAGGAGCAAAAGTCTCATTGAAATCGATACCTTCCGTTTGACGATTACCAAAAACCACTAAACAAGCTTTATATCGTTCAATCGTGCCATCAGATTTGTGCTTAATGCGATATACCCACATACAACCAATAGCTGTTTTCCCTTTGGGAAGGTTCTCAATTGTCCACGTATTATTGAGCTCCAAGGCATCGATCTCTTCTTCCATAGCTTTCTTCCATATCGGGTTGGTAACCGCTTCCTTGAAGGAAGTAGGTTCCTTCTCGTTAGTAATAGCTGCAAGATAAGCTCGGTGTACAACAGAAAAAGTTGTACAATTAACAAAATTTGCTATTGAATAAGGAGTACCTGAGGAGTCCAATGATGAAGATGAAGTGTCGGAGGTCGCATCGGTCGAGGGGACAATAGTCGTGTTAATAAGATCGTGGCGAACATAGTCCTTGTTACGAACATTGGCAAACTTGATCCGTTTACCACGCCCTAACTGATCCAATTCAGCCATATTCTCATGTGACCCATCTCGTCTTGTACCCGAGGTTTCAACCGAAACAGTCACGGTTTGTGAACAACCCGTAGTAGCAACTGACCCGGTACCAGCAGTACCTAACTGTTCTCTTGTACCTGCATTATCCGAAACCTCACTGTCCCCTATAAGTGGACTAGTTCCAACTTCATTATTACTAGAAGTGGAGGGCTGATCCGTGAATAAGGTGGGTATATATCTCACCAAATGACATAATGGGTATATATCACTGCAACATTTCCAGACAAATTTGGCAGTTATAAGAAACCAAATAACTGACAAAACATTACACCCTATTTGAACCAACGTGATTCATACCTTTAATTGTCTGAAACAGTTCCGCAAGATTGAAGTAGCTTATGTGAGCGTGTACTCCATACTCCCCGGACCCACAATAGAGCTTTCCGATCTCACCCTCCTTTGAGCCAAATCCCGACTACACTAAATGACCGGTGATTCACTTAAATCACCAACATCAATTAGACAAACAAGCTAAGAAAAAAGAAATGCAACATGCAACTCAATATCTCTACAGAAGAAAGTAAATGCAAAATTTTGGTAATTTTGATTCAATCAAAAGCTGCGGCGGCTTGACAATTAAATGAATGTCGGTTGAAGCCTTAAGTCGATACAAGAAGGTCATAACTCATAAGTTCCTGCCAAAATAAAATTTAAGCATGAATAAATAGGGCAGTATATCAACTTATCATGTGCATGTTTATTAGTTCCTGCTCGTTTCTTATTAGTTGCGCCCGTTTTACCACAAGGATTGACACTACAGCACCTAGACTCGCCACTCGAGGTCATGAGCTTTGGAACGGATCAGAAACTTTACCCAAAATGTTTAAGAGAGGAAGAGAAGAGATAAAGGAAAGTGTGTTGTGTGTTTCTGATTTGCAGAGTTGAGGTTCTATTTATACACGAAAATATAGCAGTTAAAGAAGCCACAAATGGCTATTAAAACTCAACAGTCAAGGCTGGAAATAGGGAGATTAAATCTCACCCACTAACAGTAATATTTGACTGACTAACTATTGCACAAAAGAAATACACATGGCTAGCACAAAAACTCGAACTCGGCCCAAAATGATAGGCACAGCCCGCCGTAGGTGATTGCCAAATCCCGAATCCGGATCCGGGCCGGGCTCTGGCACGGACACGGCGTGTGCGAGCTGAATTAAGCACCTCGTAATCCTCTAGAAAAAGCCCCTTAAAGCCACTAGTGATAGTGTAAATGATGAAAGGATATATAAACAAACACAACTCACACTTCACTACCAATGTGGGACAATAAGAAGGAAAAACAATTTGGCTCAAGAGTCCTTTATTTCCAACAATCCCCCACTAGAGGCGACCGAGACAGAGAAAGACATTTCTGGGTAACGGAAGGATTGGATACTTAGGTATCAATATCTTGCGATTTGAATTGACAATTTAGTGAAATGAGGAAACAACTTACTTACAGCGAGAGAATATCTTGCGATTTGAATTTCTAACTGAGCTTCGGTTGATACCCCACAACACATATCATAACTTCAAATCATGATCGTTCCACTCTTTCAACATACAACGCGCTTTTCTTAGAAGCCATGCGTTTACCTTGGTACTAATAGATGTGTTCACAAGACTTCTCGTACTCTTATTACCAACACACCTATGTAGGTGGCTCAAGTGCTTATCAATATCACTTGCACATGAGCTATTAAGGATATAAATCCAACCTGGTGTATAATTCATCAAGTGAATCTCAAAGGCACCGTTGTTAAGACTATAAATCATACAACGCCATAAGATAGAACTTTAGATGACCTAGTCAAGTGTCATTGTATAACTTGACTTAAGGACTTAAGCCTCCTTCCCCTCGACGTGTCTGCGACTAGTCTCCTAGTCAATCCCTTGGTAAGGGGATCATCAAGATTGCTTTCGGACTTCACATAGGTCAAAGCGATCACTCCATTTCCAAGGAGTTGTTTAACTGCAGCTGCCTCATTCGAATGTGTTGTTTTTTTTCATTATAGACATTCTTCTTAGCAACACCAATAGTTGCATGTGAATCACAATGCAAGGAGACCGGTGCATGTCGTCCTCCCCACACTGGTACATCCGTTAGTAGATTTTTCAACCAATCAGCCTCTTGACCTGCCAACTCAAAATCTATGAACTTTGATTCCATGGTAGAGCGTGCAATACATGTCTGTTTAGAAAACTTCCACGATATAGCACCTACACCCATGGTGAAGACATTTTCAGTTGTTAAAAAAACTCATCGTTACCTGAAACCCAATTGGCATCACAATATCCTTCTAACACCGCAGGAAATTTACTATAATGCAAACAAAGATCAGCTGTTCCTTTTAGGTATTTTAGTAAACGACGAAGATCATCCCAATGTTCACTATTGGGATTATGAGTATAACGACTCAGTCTGCTAACAACATATGCAATATCTGGTCGAGTAAAGTTCCTAGAAACATCACACTACTTAGAATTTTATCATACTCTTCTTCGGAAACACTCTTACCCAAGTTCTTACACAGTGGTATACTAACATCATAGGGAGTTCTGGGAGACACAACATCAAAGCAGTTAAAATTTTTCCACACTACTTAAAGCAATTCCATTTGAGTTTCGGATAACCTTAACTCCTAGGATAACATCACCTTCTCCAAAGTCCTTCATCTCAAATTGTGATGACAAAATTTCTTTGGTTTTACTTACTACGTCCAAATTATTACATAGTATAAACATGTCATCAACATGTAGGCTTATAATCACACAATCAGATTCTATCACTTTGCAATACACATATGAATCGGCATTGTTAACCATATAGCCATTACTCACCAAAGTGTTGTTACTTTTCTCATACCATTGTTTAGGTGCTTGCTTTAGACCATAAAGTGATTTGTTTAGTTTACAAAGCTGAAACAAATTCATCACTTGCACAAACAGTGTATCCATGTTCAGATATAAACGTTGTAATAAAATCATCACCAAAGTTTCTTGCACATTTAGATCTCTTACTTCTTCTAGGTTCAGCAGTATAATCAATAGAAGTGCTACTACTAGCATGTGAAGATATTCCAGTAGATGCAATAGCTAAACTATGAGATGATACAAGACTTTTCTTTAATGGAAAAACATGCTCAAAAAATTCAGTATCTCTAGCCTTAGATATAGAACGATTACTTAAAGACATGAATCAGTAAGCAGGGCTATTTTGAGCATAACCAATAAACACACAATCATAGGTTTTAGGTCCAACGATAGGTCTCCTAAAGTCATGCAAACCCACTTTAGCCAAACACCCCCATACCCTAAGAAAGCTCGGGTTAGGAGGATAACCCTTCCAAATCTCGTAGGGTGTCTTATCAATTTTCTTATAAGGTACACAGTTAAGAATATGACAAGCCGATAAAATCGCTTCACCCCACATATCGTAAGAAACACCAGAACTTAAAAGCATAGCATTCATCATTTCTTTTAATGTTCTATTTTTCCGTTCAGCTACACCATTAGACTGAGGTAAATAAGGTGGACTAGAATCATGAATTAATCCATTTTTCGCACAGAAATCGATTAAAAGTTAGACCTATACTCACATCCTATGTCAGGCTTTACCTTTTGATTGTTCAGCTTCATCTTTTGGCCTAAGCAAATAGACTCTAGTGTATCTCGAACAGTCGTATATAAAGGTGATGTAGTGATTCTTACCGCCTCTACTCGCAGTGTTTTGAAAGTCAGCTAGGTTGGTGTGAATCATTTCAAGAAGACTCGTATTTCTAGTTTTCAGGTTTCTTTGTGAATTACCCATGTACACGCATTTCTCATCAGCTACCTCCTCGAACTCAGCAAATAAACCCATTGTCGGCACAGAGGTTTCTAGAAGCACTAGTATCCAAAACCCATTCAACAACATTACCCGCCATATATGATTCAACAACCACATCAGCAATAATATCATCGGTGACTGCAACATTAGCTTCAGCATTTTCTTTTGAGTGCATTGTTAAGCTTTATGACTCGTCTTACCACAAACATAGCAAACAAGTTTTCCAGCAAGTTTCTGAATCTTGGCAACTGGTTTAGTCTGCTTCAGTGGACCATTCTTATTAGCCTAACCCTGGTTCTTAGCCTCACCACATTTGGCCTTACCCTTACCCTTGGATTTCTCAGTATTGGATGGACCACCAGACTCGAGCACGACCATATTAACCTTAGTAGCATTAACAAGAAGACTAGACGATTTGTCTTTAAGGCGATTAACCTCCTCGGTCCTTATGTGTACTACAAGTTCTTTGAGAGAAAGCTCAGTTTTCTTATGTTTAATAAGATGGTTTCTATAGTCATACCAGGAAGGAGGGAACTTTTCTAGAAACACATTAGCATGAAAAACATCACATAGTTTCATCCCTTCATCAATCACATAAACAAACAAATTTTCATATATATTCAGTTGTTCCATTATTGATTGACCATCCTCCATGACAATCTCAAGCCATTTCCCAACCACATATTTCTTTTTCCCCGCGTCATTAGACCCATATTTCGACTCTAAAGATTCTCAAATAAGCTTAGCAGATTTATTGACCATAAACAAGTCGAATAAGGTATTAGACATATGGTTTAGCAAATGACATCTAGCGGTTTTGTCGTCTTTTCGAATTTTTTAACATTTTCTTCATTCGACTTAACAATAGAAGCAACCGGAGGAGTATCTTTAACACACGTAAAAGTGACAGGAGTTGAAGGGTACTTAAACAACACATAATCAACATCCAACTGCTAAAAAAACATCAACAATTTTTGAGACCAACACTTATAATTGTTACCGTCAGATGGTTCAATTTTATATAAATCAAGAATTATTTTTCACATAACAGACATTGTTACAGCAACAAATAGTTTTTAAATTGTTATTACGAAAGGCAGTAACAATGTAAGGGAAAGAAGTAACCGATTTTGCAGTGACGAGGTAAGAGACCCTTTGCCTTGAAAAGTATTTCGGTAAGACCGTGATGGCGATCATCAGACACCGTTAGTTCCCCAAGGATAGACACTGCAGCACCTACACTCGCCCACTCGAGGCCAGGAGCTTTGGAACGGATCAGAAACTTTACCCATAATGTTTAAGAGAGGAAGAGAAAAGAGGAAGTAGAGTGTGTTGTGTGATTCTGATGTGCAGAGGGAGGCTCTATTTATACACAAAAATAAAGCAGTTAGAGGAGCCACAACTAGCTCCAAAAACTCACCCGTCAAGGCTGGAAATGGGGAGATTAAATCTCACCCACTAACAGTCACATTTGATTGACTGACTATTACACAAAAAGAATGCACTTGGACAACACAAAAACTTGAACTCGACCAAAAAATATAGGCACATCCCGCCGCAGGCGATCGCCAAATCCTCCAAATCCTGAATCCCGAATCCGGATTTGGGCCAGGCACAGGCACGACGTGCATGTGCAATCTGAAATAAGGCACCTCGCAAGCCTATACAAAAGGCCTCATTAACTTACTAGTGATAGTGTAAATGATAAAAGAATATAGAAACCCACACAACTCACACTTCACTACCAATGTGGGTAAATAAGAAGGAAAATAATTTGGCTCAAGAGCTCCTCATTTCCAACAAAAACGTTGTAACACCCCCAATATCCTCTTAGTTTAAAAATTCCAATTTCATTTAAGACAGGATAATGGGTGTGCCACAATGTAATCAAATGTGGTAATAGAACCATGATTTAGAGCAAAAAGGATAAAAGTCCATATGAATAAAAACCAAGGCGATAAAATCCGATTATAACATTCCAATTTTAGCAAAAGCAAATCAAAGTTATAAGTCTCAAAAACCATCAAATGTTTTTAAAGTTCAAACTTCAAATATTCCATGATAGCGCGCTCTCCCCAAGAGTTCTCGGCTCTACCTTCAACAAGTACCTGTCACACGATCTGCTCTCACAATAGTGGTCATAGCAGGTCCAAATGAGGACAAATCAAAAAGGGGTCAACAATTATGTTGATTAAGGTAAACAATCCAATAACGAAAGTAAAGAATTTTAATTGATAATTTAAATGCTATAAAAAGATACGATATAATTGAGAAGTTCCAAAGATATATAAGAAAATTCGAATTCAAAAATAACATGGCTATAGATTTCTCATAACATTTTCCTTTCGAAGAAAACATTTATTTCGTTCAATTTGTAAGTAATGGATAGAGGTCGTATGGAGAGGATCCCCTCGCCCTAGTCCGGATAGGACGGGGTTCTCCAAACCATGTACTAAACTGTCCAAACATCTCGAGTGTGCACACCTCTCCAAGGGCCAACCCCAAGGAGGAAGATAAGAGGACGGGGTCTCGATCAACTAACCCCCACCAAAAGCTCTGTATAGGAGGTCCCTTATTTGGGACAACCTACCCCTCTACCAAAACCGTCCAAACCAACATCAAAACCTTTCAAGCAGTCGCTTTCATTTTATTAAATTCCAACATTTAATCACAACCTTTACAAAGGTAAAAACGGTTTTGGTTTTAGAAACTTATATCCTTTCATTTGTCCAAACACAATTTCTCTTTCCAACCAGTAAACCAAATCATGATGCATAAACATTCATTTCAAGGACAATACTTTAAGAAATCAACACAATCATTTCATCATTATAAACGTACCAACATTCAAAACGTATTCGATAGTATAAAGATAATGTATGGACAATGTTCCCTTACCTTATAATTATGTTGATGAGCGGTTATTAAAAGGCTTCTTCTACGAATCCCGAGTCTACAATATATAATGAAAATATCGATTACTAATGTACCCAAGTTGGTTCTTAACTATCGTGCTTTACACTACTTGAATTATACGGTTTCTACTATGTTAAGTTCCGTTAACTAATTTGTGACAACCCTCGCGAATGCGGAATAATAAAACAAACAAGCATGTGAATTATAATGCGGAAATAGGTAGTTTTAAAAACTTTTATACGTGCAAGTTAAATAAGACGAGGAGTGTCAAAATATTACAACTAAATGCGGAAGATACAACAAAGAGACGGGGTCTCTTAAAATGTTAGCAAAGAACAAGTGTTTAGCAAAACTAGCTAATATCGTCTAGAGGTGAAAACTTCCAGGGACAACGCCCGCTAGCTCACACCCGAACCCAAAATAGTCAAAGCAAAAAGCCATCCATTGCAAGCACCCTGTTCATTCATGAAAAACATGAACGCCACAATCAGTGGGGAGTAACTCCGGGTTCTCCCAGCCATATCACATCAAACGTACATAGAAGGAAATACCAAAGTAAAATCATGCATACATAGATATACATGTGAGATACGATAAGGATAGATAGGCAATACGATAAATAATGATAAGGGCATATGGAAATCAAATCCGAAACCATCATGCTATTCAAAGACTCGGGGAAGACACTCTTAGGCAACCGAATACGCTCACTAGGGCTTGCATCTCACCGTTAGCGGTATAAGAATGATAAGATTGAGACTCGACAGACAAACCAAGTCAAGTCATGCGATGATCACAGTAAATCCAACATATTATCATCCATTCACGAACCAAGACAATGACGGTGTCCAATCATGCAATGACCATGAACAATATCATGAAATCACGCATACAAAGACGACACAAGACGACATCTCTTACGGTAAATGAAACGCACTAGCACCGTGTACATGGCAAGTATGATTAACAGGCATCCACGGGATAAGCATTTCCCTGAACTCATACACGATGCTACATTTCGTATATGTGCACTAATTTCCTCTGGTAGGACGACGATAATAATACGGTCCTAGTCTACCCCTGGCCCGGACTTCGGAATAAAGGGTTCCGATTCGACATGCGATAAACGTTTCGCATCCAAGACTCGGTCTTACAAAGAAAACGCCGAGTACCCCAAATTCGGTAGATCAATTCACGAAAGAGGCGGAAAAGAGCTCAAGCCTCATACAAGCGGTACGCTACATGCAAATAACACCACCTCGCAAGTACACAACATTTGACGGCCGGGTCGATCAACGCATAGCGTTCAACTCCCAACAACGTCGTCGTATGCCCACTACACATGAAATTAAGCAGTAGGATACCTCTCCGTTCCGACATTCCAGCCTTACGAACGGGAAGGTAGCCAAGGAAATGAGAGTACAAAGCACAAGACAAAATAGTGCTCAAACCGTATCATTTGTAAAAACCGACTCAAAGTGGGACATATCAAAAAAACCTCACGAAACATGTGATACAAGCAAATAAAATATCATATACCCAAAACATGAATATTATAAGACTCTACGTAAAATTTTACGATAAACGGATCATGCGAACTATTATAAATCACGAGTTTTAGAAATTATAGGAAAAACATACAGCCGTGTTCCTGGCCGGTCGGGGGACCGGCGGCCGGTGGGCCGGCTCGCACTACAGGGCAAAATCCAAAAATCACCAAAAACAGAGAAATGTGGTCTGGGCCGGTCGGTGGACTGGCGGCCGGTCGACCGGCTCAGAACCCCCCTATACAAAATTTCCCAAAATTTCAATGATGTTACTGATGTGTTCCCAGCCGGTTGGCAGACCGGCGGCCGGTCCACCGGCAGGGAACACCAGTTCACCCGTGAGCTTTCCTCACTTGTCCAATTCATTTCAATTCTCATATATACTTCAAATAATCATCAACAATCAATATACATCATCAACATTCATCATATAACAACATTCATTAATCATACCATGATTTCTAGGCTTCCTAATCGTATTCTAATACGATTTCTAGC
>JAIUZE010074356.1:0-49861 GCA_022085475.1 Heliosperma pusillum | reverse complement strand
CCGGCCTGTTTGGTCTGTTCAGCTGCCACCCCACGGTTCACCCATCAAACCCCACCAAATCAATTCCAAACTTGTTTTTAATCAACAAACACCCATTTTAACATCCATCATACAAAATCATAACTTATTAAAAATCATCAAAATTTGTCAAGAACACTAAACTTGTTAAAAATTCATAAACAACATAAAAATCATAACTTGTTAAAAATCATCAAAAATTCATCAAGAACAACAAACTTGTTAAAATTTCCTAAACCACATAAAAATCATAACTTAGTAAAATCATTAAAATTCTTCAAGAACAATAAATCAACATAAAAATTTCCTACAACATAAAAATCATCTAGAACAATAAATCATCATAAAATTCCATAAAACATAAAAATCATCAAGAATCATAAAACAACATAAAAATTCCATACAACATAAAAATTATCAAAAATCATAAAACAACATAATAACCACTACTTAACATATTACTAACTAAAAACCATAAATCATAAAACATGAACCAAAAATAAAGATGAACCAAAATCCAAATAAATAAATCTAAAGGCTAAGTTACTAACTAAAATCCTACATAACCATAACATGAACATAAACTAAAAGCTATGTGACATTAATTCGTCGAGTAAAACGGAATTGTTACCTTAGCTAGCCAAAATCACTTAACACAAAATAATAAGAAGTAATAATTAAGAAAACCCTTCTACTAGTCTTCACCCAAAATATAAGAGTCTCCAAATTCGTCTTCAAACTCTTCCCCTATAAGAAATAACAAGAAAACAATTATTAGAACTTAAACTTAATTTTCCATAATTAAATGTTGAAAACGATTTTGACGGAATTGAAAATAAACCGTACTAGAAGATGGAGAGCGAAGAGGAGATCCTAGAAATATAATTTAGGAAGGATTTAATTAAGAAATGAAGGATTTATGGAGGTTTTGCTCAAGAACGATGAAGAACATAAGATGAACAACGAAGAACACGAAGAACGATTTAATAAAGTGATGTTTTGATCTTATTTTGATTTGTTGTAAAATGAAAAGTTGTTTGTGAGTAAAGTGGGGTGTGTGTGTGCCGTGTAATTATAGACCAATAAAGGTGTCGAGTTTTGAAATTGTTGTTCCGTAATTGACTCGCGTTTAATAATTATTTTACGGTAAACGATTAAATATAATTAACGATAAAGTTAATTACACCCAATATCTAGATATTAAGATATTGTATTCAAAAGTAATGAAATATCAAGTCCTATTAGAGGACTTTTGAGCCGTGTGGTATGGTGAAGAATCGGTCTGATTTCGAGCGTTTTGCGTAATTTTCGTTAATTGATCGATAAAGCAAATAGTGATCTAGATATTATGATATTGTAATCAAAAGTAATCAAAATATCAAGGCTATTAGAGGACTTTAAGGAGCCGTGTGGTTTGAGGTGATTCGGGTCTGTTTTTGCTCGATTTGCGTAATCTCCGTTGACGGATCGATAAAGTAACAAATATCTAAGATATTTGTATTATTTTAATCGAATCAATTAAAATATCCAATCGTGAGTGGAAAACGATGACATGGCCGCGTGACTCATGCAAAAGTCGAGTTTCGATTTTGTTGCGCGCTTTACGATGCGTCGGGAATAGTTAAATGACGATTGGTTAAACCGTACAAGTTATTCTTTAAATTCCAAATAAATTCAAAATAATTATATTAAATTATGATAAATCTTTATAAATCTAAATAAAAATAAATCAAAAATATAATTTTTTTTAAATAAAATTTCGGTCTTCAAAATTGTAAGACGAGTCGGGAAAAGTCAACGAAAGTCAAAATCGACTAAAAAGTCGGAAAAAGTCAAAAATGACTTAAAAGTCCAGAAAAGTTTAAGACGACTTTAAAAGTCAAGAAAAGTCAATGACAACTTTAAAAAGTCAAGAAAAAGTCAAAGACGATTTAAAAGTCAAGAAAAGTCAAAGATGACCAAAAACGGTCTTTTCATGAAATCTCTCAAAAGTTCTAAATACGAACGCGGAATTTCAAAATAAGACTCGGAACAAAAATTCCTATATTAAAACTTAAGTTCTACTGAAAAGTATCCGTAAGCTATTGCTTAAACAAATTGGGTACTTTTCGGGTTGTTACATAAATACTAACACATAATAATAAAATAGATAACAAATTTGGCATTTCTTAGACGAGTTGTATGTCATTTGGTATTTATTTAATTATTCTTAACATTTAAGACATATACTTTCATTTTAAACATTAATCTGTGAGATGTTAGATTATTAGGACTTGAACAAAGAAAAATAGCCCTTAGATATGCTTTAGTAGTAATAATGTTCTCATTTTTTCCCAAGAACTACAACAAATTACGAGATAAGAGGATCAAATGTATCCAACTTTGCCATTATGTGTATGTTATCACTCATAAATTATCGACTAAAATAATACTCCCTCCATCTCAATTTTTTCTGGATATTTTTTGACATACCCCTGAGTTTTTCAGTAATCTATCTTGCACCCCTCTTTTTTTTAATAATCTATGTTTTATCCCTAAACTTTTTACTTATTTTTCCATAATGACCTCCTTCCACCTTTATTAAACCCCATTAATGTCTTATTACCATTCTCCATAAGTTGCATCACAGATCAGTGTTAAGATGTAAAAACTATTATTAAAAACTTTCGTTATGAAACATGAAATGATAATGGAGATTTCGTGAATTGTTTGTTAAATTCGTATACTATTTGATGAGCTAATGAGTTAGACGGCGAACTAATAAAAGTAACTGAGTAAATTGTCGAGTAATTGGAATGTTAAAGAGACAGTTTAATAGTTTAATTAAGAAACTAACTTAGCAAAGACGATGAATACGGTCATTGTATAGATTAATGTATAAAGTTTAGGAGTACATCATAGAAAACAAAAATACTCTCAAGTACACCATAGAATTTTCCATTATTTTTTTACCTTTGATTAAAATATTGTTCACAAAGAAAATAAAAGGTAAAAAAATAATTAAGACGAATAAAATATGTTTTTAAATGGCCAAGAAGGGATCCCATAAAATGGATTCTCTCAAAGCAAGCATCCTAGACTCTAAACAAAAACAATTAGAGAAAATTGAGGAATTCCTAAACATATTCGTGCAGGGGGCTATTAAAGCCCGTGAAAATTGAAATAAGAAATCAATACACTTACCAAACAACGAAAAAAGTGAACAAATGGTTGAATGAACGGGGTGACAATAAGAACACAATTGCGCATATATATATTACGGAGTATATACTATAACTAGACCCGTGAATTTCACGGGCACAAAAAACTAGTTCTTGTTTAAAACGGTCTTAACTTAAGACGATCTTCTTAATTAAGTTAGAGTAACAGTGAAAATAAAAAGAGGTTGTGCGATGTTTTAAGTTAAGACGAAATTGTTTTTTCATTTCAGACAAGTATCCGTCTTAATACTTTAGACGGGTCAATTAACATCTTATCATTCTCTAACATTTCACTTTTGTCTTATTCATACTATCTGACCTGTTTGAGAGGAGACTTATTATTGATTCATAACAGGCTTATGTATGTAGTCAGGGCAGTCCTTGTGAATTCAGAGGTCATGTGCGAGAATTGAAAACGAGGCCTAACTGAAAACGAGGCCTAACGAAATACCAAAACAAAAATATTTTCAAATTTTCAACTGTTATACTCCCTCCTGTAACACCCGGAAATGTACCCTATTTTTCTAGTAGAAATATTTTACAAAATTTTTTCAGTAATTTTATGTTTTAATTAAGATTTTATGTTTCGAGTCGAATTTAGAATTTCCGAGTTCGTATTTGGAATTTCTGCGAGATTTTATGAAAATCCCGTCTTAAGGCGAGTTTGACTTTTCTTGACTTTTGAGTCGGGTTTGACTTTCTTGACTTTGAACCCGTCTTTGACTTTTTCCTTCATAACTCACACAACTCCCTCCCTTAACCTAATTTCTCATTCAAACACCAAAAACAAATATCTTCCTCCTTAAGAAACTTTCCCTCTTTGAATATCGATCTTTGAATCATCGTAACTTCTTCGTTACTTGATAGAATTCACGTAAGTTCGTCTCATTATTCTTCCCTTACCTTCCTCTATCCGTATTGATAATAAAATTATCGTCTTTCTCGCTTTTCAAGCATTCCGTATTTCTCAAGATGAACTTTATTCATCTTTTTACGATCTATTTGTAGGTGGCGACCTCCAAGATCCCGACAAAGACTATTTCCTTATAGAAGAGGAGCTTGACGATTAGTAGAGACGCTTTAAGGTAACGGTGAAGGGTTACTCGGTATCATTTACGTGTTTTACATGTTTTATATGCTAGGAATCGTATTTAGAATACGATTAGAAGCTTAGAAATCATGCTATGATTAATGAATGTTGTTATATGATGATTGTTAATGATGTATATTGATTGTTGATGATTATTGGAATTGATTTTTGAGAATTGAAATGATTGAATATGCAAAGGAAGCTCACGGATGAACTGGGGTTCCTGGCCGGTCGACCGGCCGCCGGTCTGCAACCCGGCTGGGAACACATCAGTAACATCATTGAAATTTTGGGAATTTTTGTATAGGGTGCTCTGTGCCGGTCGACCGGCCGCCGGTCCACTGACCGGCCCATACCTCTTTTCTCTGTTTTCTATGATTTTTGGTTTTTGCCCTGTGTTTTGAGCCGGTCCACCGGCCGCCTCCCTCCTGACCGGCCTGGAACACGGCTGTGTTCTTTTCATATAATTTCTAAAACTCGTAATTTATAATAGTTCGCATGATCCGTTTATCGTATAATTTTACGTAACGACTTATAATATTCATGTTTTAGATATATGATATTCTATTCGCTTGTATCACATGTTTCGTGACGGTTTTCGATATATCCCTCTTTCGAGTCGGTTTTTACATATGTTATGAACTGAGCACTAATGATCATGTGCTTTGAACTCTCATTTCCCGGCTACACCTTATACTCGTTAGACTGGAATGTCGGAGCGATGGGGTGTATCCTTGATGCTTGTATGCATGTTTAGTGGGGATATGACGACGTTGTTAGGAGGTGACCGCAATGCGTTGATCGACCCGGCCGTCAAATGTTGTATACTTGCGAGGTGGTGTTATTGCATGTAGCGTACTAGCTTGACTTTTGACTATAGATCTCTTTCCGCCTCTTTCGTGAATTGATCTACCGAATTGGGGGTACTCGGCGTCTATGATTGACCGAGTCTTGGATGTGGAACGTCTTACCACATGTCGAATCGGAACATGTCTTATTCCGAGAGTCTGGCCAGGTTTAGACTAGGACCGTATTATTATCGTCGTCCTACCGAGAGGATTAGAGTCTTGTGTGTACGAAACGTCTTATCGTACATGATTCCTGGAAACGTCTTATCCCGTGAATTGGTTTGTCTGGGTCATGAGTATACGAAACGTCTTATCGTATACGGTTCAGGGAAACGTCTTATCCTGTGGACTTCCATTGGCTTGTCTTGCTATTGTACACGATGCTAGTGCGTTTCATTTACCGTGAGAGATGTCGTCATTATATTGGTATGTTTGGATGCTTGATTACATGAATGATTATATGATATATCATTGGATGACTTGGCATGGTTTGTTTGTCGAGTCTCAATCTTATCAATCTTATACCGCTAACGGTGAGATGTAAGCCCTAGTGAGCGTATTCGATTGCCTAAGAGTGTCTTTCCCGAGTCTTTGAATAACATGATGGTTCGGATTTGATTTCCATATGAGCTTATCATTATATCTTGTATTGCCTATCTATTCTTATTGTATCTCACATGGATATCTATATATGCATGATTTTACTTTTGTATTTCCTTATATGTACGTTTGATGTGATATGGCTGGGAGAACCCGGAGTTACTCCCCACTGACTGTGGCATTCATGTTTTTCATGGATGAACAGGTTGCTTGCTTGGATTGACTTTTTGGATATGATATTTTGGGTTCGGGTGTGAGCTAGCGGGCGTTGTCCCTGGAAGTTTCACCTCTAGACGATAGTAGCTAGTTTTGTTAAACACTTGCTCTTTGCTAACATTTTAAGAGACCCCGTCTCTTTGTTGTATTTACGTATTTAGTTGTAATATTTTGACACACCTCGTGTTATATATCTTGTATGTTTAAAGGTTTTTAAAATACCGTATTTCCGCATATTATTTCACATGCTTGTATGTTTTACATTTCCGCATTCGCGAGGGTTGTCACAGTTGGTATCAGAGCTTTGATCGCTCCCGACGCACACACGTGAACCCTAACTTAAACTACTTGACCTTGAAATAATAAATGAGAGAGTTGGGTAGAAGTTAAGGACTTTAATTGGTAGTCTTTGTGTTTATGCTAATTGATAGGAGTAACTTAATTTGTTTGTGTTTCTTATGAAGATGGTTAGACCGCGATTAGCTGAGAACGTTATGATGGAAGCTCTTGCTCAAGTGCTGAAAAATCAGCAAGATGCAGCTTTAGCTCATGCCAACCAAGTTCCCCCTAGAAGGGAGGATAACCATCAGGGTGGCTATGCTTGGGTGGCGGGGCAAATTGCAAGGAGTAAAATTGTACCTTATGGTGGAGAACCGGACCCTACAGAGTTATCCGGTTGGTTCCGTGAAATGGAGAAGCAGTTTGATCTATACCAAGTCCGAGAAGAGGACAAGGTTAGGATCGCAAAGCACTTTCTGGTGAGGGAAGCCGACAACTGGTGGGCTATTACAAGTGCCACCGCAACTCTTGAAGAGGACTTTAACTGGGCTTGCTTTAAAGCTCTTGTGGAGGGTAGATTTTATCCTAAAGAGCTTAAACAGCAAAGGCTCAAGGAGTTTATAGACTTTAAGCAAGGCAACCTATCCGCTCAAGAGTTTACTACGGAGTTTAATAAGCTTGCGCATTTCGCTCCGAGGCTTATTCGTGATGATGAAGACCGTGCATTCTACTACCGTAACAAGTTGAGTGCCGTTCTTCAAAGTAAGGTAAGGAGGAGCTCTACTTCTTTCGGGGAGTTGTATGATGATGCCCTTTGGGCGGAGAACTCAATGAAGGCCGTTAGAGATGAAGCGAAGATGAAGAATCACTCTCCTTCCCCCTCTTTCAATCCAAGGTCAAACTTCAATGACAAAAGATCTCTCGCTCCTTCTTCTTCTAATGCCTATTCTAACAAGAGGCGTTTCAATGCTCCCTCAAACTCCAATGCAAGATCACTTGCTCCTTTTCTCCCTCAAGCTATCTCAAATGCGGCTCCTAGGCCCAATGCTTTCCCTCAAGCTCAAGGACGAATGTGTGACGGTTGTAGGGGACCCGTTCATCCCGGAGTTGGATGCTATGATAGGCCCCTGTTTTGCTTTTTCTGCAAGAAGCCGGGTCACCGCTTTCGTGATTGCCCCGACCGTCAGAATCCCGCACCTGGTGCCAAAGCTAAGGGATCCATCTTTGTACTCAGCCGAGCCGAAGCTAATGCTCACCCGGAGATCGTGACTGGTAGGTTCTTTTCCTTAGATCAATTTCGTTTTCCTTCTCCGCTTTCATCTTTTCCATCAGATCGTAGTTCTTGCTTGATGCCTCCTAGTGTTCATAAGTATCATGTCCGTCTTCCATAATCTCTTGTGAGGTAGTTTTCTCTTTAGCTAATGTAAGGTTTAGTGGTTGTATTTTGATGATGCGCTAAGTATGGTACTTACCCACCCTATGGAGCTGGATTCATGTTTAAGTGACTATAAGGAATTAAGAATAAGTAGGTTGAACCTCTCTTGATGATTTTAGACTTTGAATCTTGATATTGTAATATCACCTTGAGGATCGAATAGATCGTAATGATAGTTTGTTGTTGTTAAGGATTATAGTGGTTGCTTTAAAGATTACTTGAGAGTTTATTACCCTTATATGTTGGACCCTAGCAATAATGTTTACTTTATGGAATTTGGACTTGGTGACCAATCTCGAAGAAAATTTTCATAAGCAAAGACCGATACATTTTGAGTTTTGATGGGTTAGATGATTTGATTAATTGAAGTATCGCCTTGTGTTTGGCAATATGTATGATTTGGAATTTGTACTCATTCTTTGTTTGAGGAATTGTGTTTTGACTTTTGTGGATGAAAAAGTCCTTGTAAATTTAGGATAATGGGTTTGAAGTAAATTGGATTAAAGGATTTCATGGTAAGTCTTTTACTTGGTGGTTGTTAGTGATCAGGTTTGCATAGATAAATATTTTGTTGATAGTTTCTAGTAAGAGTTTTAATGGAGCTAAGAAGATTGGAGTGCGTAGTGAAATTTCTATGTGGATTGTTAGTGGTGGAGTCTACCATACCGATGGACCTTAGAAGATTCTAATTGAATTTGAATAATTGGAAGTTGTTACTCGAAGTTTATGGTTATGAAATATTTTAGTAGGAATCTGATGATTTAAAATGTTGAAGATATTTTTGCACTCTCTTGAGGACTAGTTTACTTGTGCGGTTAGTAAGGTCGAGTTGCGATCGACATTTGAATTTTTCATAGATGGAAGATAGTAATGTTGTTCATTCCTCTCTTTTCCCTCAATCTGACCCTTACTCAATCCGCTACTTTTCAATCCTTCCCCTTTCTAGTCCATTTTACTCGTTTGGACGTATCTCTTAGTATCACGATTTGTGATTTTGATGTTCGAGTTCGCTCTAAGTTCGTGTAATGTCTTCTTATTTTGATTCTATTCTTGAGAAAACTTTCAAATCTCCATATCGTAATCCTAATTTAATCTTTTTAAAATAGTTTAAAGATGGTTTGTGTACCCTCTTTTGGAGAAAGTAGATTTCTTTCCCTTTTATATTTGGATTTTGTGTTGGGTTGGCTGTTTGGGCTTGTTATTGGAGACGTCTGGTGACTAGTCTGACACTTACTAACACCTGTTTTGATTTTCGATTTCACTATTTCGGCATTGATTTAATTTTTGATAGCTAGAGTTCTCGTTCATGACGGGCACTCTTGTGATTCGTAAATAAAGTTTCTCACTTATGAAAAATTTACTTAAAGCGTTTTCGAGAAGAACATCATTTCATAAATGTTTTCCCTTATAAAAGTTTTCGTGTTGATTTTGTAAACCGATTCGTGTCCTTGATACTTTTGTTTTCTACTCTCAAGTTTCGAGGACGAAACTTTTTAAAAGGAGGGGTGATTGTAACACCCGGAAATGTACCCTATTTTTCTAGTAGAAATATTTTACGAAATCTTTTCAGTAATTTTATGTTTTAATTAAGATTTTGAAAGTCCATAGACCTTAATTAGACTCCTCTAATTATTTACTAAATTACTTGTTAATTTAGTATTTAATGATCTATGTAACATGCATGCAAATATAAAGACATTTATATAAGAGAAGAAATTTCCTCACATTGGTATGGAAAATATAAGGGCACAACAAGAACTCCTTCTTGTTGATCTTGAGCTACAAATATGGTTGAACACAAATAATCTCCAAAGTAGAAGATCTCCTCTTAGTTGCACCAAGATGAACCAAACAATCTACCCTTATTATTAACTAGATAATAAGATAGATAATATACTACTAATATTAGACTATATTACTACACTAGTAATACTTAGGAAATATTAGTATATGAGAGTTGTAGTGAGAAGATGAGTTTTGAGAGATGAATGATAAAATAAGCAAGAATGAAGAAGTGAATAAATTGAACAACAATTGCTCAATTTATAGCCATAAGGGCCGGCTCTTTCATCACCCAAGAGTGACTTTTTTTCTTCTTATTTTATTGCCATGTAAGGTGGTAATGTGTTGTAGTGAATAAAATGATATCATGTTACTATTCATGTCATAAGCATATGTTGCTTGTGAGTATGAATAAGAACAACCATCATCACCATTTGACTTCACCATAACCGGCCATGTGAGCCTCAATTTGATCCATTTTGATTTTTGATATTTGTCCCACAAATACTTATTAATCATATGCTTAATTATCTTGTATAATTAAGTGTTAATTTGATCATATAACAATTATATGACACAAATAAATGAATAATATGTACTTAACATTTTAAGTAGTATTCTACCATTATATCAATATATAATGGGTCCCACAATGCTTAGTTAATTTATTTTACAACTCTTTGTAAATATAATTAACTAATTACCTCTATCTCAAAACCTCAACTAATTTAGTAATTTAACGATTAATTACTAAGTTAAATCTTATTTAATCGTATTAAAATAAGATATAAATTTATTAGTCAATTATCGCATAATTGAAAAATAAACTTAATTGAATTTGAGTTCTTAACTCAATTTCTAACAATTAACTCTCATACATATCGAATATATGTAATGTACTAATTAACTGTATCGTATACAAATAATTAGTTACTATTTGGATTTCATCCTTTAGGTGTGACCGAAAGGGATCAGTTGATCACCGCCGTCAAACGACAATAACGTCAAACTCTAGTCAGCCAACCGTTATTGATTTACGTTAATCAACTGACTAATCATATATATAGTCAACAAATATCCCAATTATATTCCATAATAAGATTTATTATGTGGCGCACTATTGTGGAGGACACCTACTCCAACAGATTTTGTGTTTCGAGTCGAATTTAGAATTTCCGAGTTCGTATTTGGAATTTCTGCGAGAATTTATGAAAATCCAGTCTTAAGGCGAGTTTGACTTTTCTTGACTTTTGAGTCGGGTTTGACTTTCTTGACTTTGAAACCGTCTTTGACTTTTTCCTTCATAACTCACACAACTCCCTCCCTTAACCTAATTTCTCATTCAAACACCAAAAACAAATATCTTCCTCCTTAAGAAACTTTCCCTCTTTGAATATCGATCTTTGAATCATCGTAACTTCTTCGTTACTTGATAGAATTCACGTAAGTTCATCTCATTCTTCTTCCCTTACCTTCCTCTATCCATATTGATATTAAAATTATCGTCTTTCTCGCTTTTCGAGCTTTCCGTCTTTCTCAAGATGAACTTTATTCATCTTTTTACGATCTATTTGTAGGTGGTGACCTCCAAGATCCCGACAAAGACTATTTCCTTATAGAAGAGGAGCTTGACGATTAGTAGAGACGCTTAAAGGTAACGGTGAAGGGTTACTCGGTATCAGTTACGTGTTTTACATGCTTTATATGCTAGGAATCGTATTTAGAATACGATTAGAAGCTTAGAAATCATGCTATGATTAATGAATGTTGTTATATGATGATTGTTAATGATGTATATTGATTGTTGATGATTATTGGAATTGATTTTTGAGAATTGAAATGGATTGAATATGCAAAGGAAGCTCACGGATGAACTGGGGTTCCTGGCCGGTCGACCGGCCGCCGGTCTGCAACCCGGCTGGGAACACATCAGTACCATCATTGAAATTTTGGGAATTTTTGTATAGGGTGCTCTGTGCCGGTCGACCGGCCGCCGGTCCACTGACCGGCCCAGACCTCTTTTCTCTGTTTTCTATGATTTTTGGTTTTTGCCCTGTGTTCTGAGCCGGTCCACCGGCCGCCTCCCTCCTGACCGGCCTGGAACACGGCTGTGTTCTTTTCATCTAATTTCTAAAACTCGTAATTTATAATAGTTCGCATGATCCGTTTATCGTATAATTTTACGTAACGACTTATAATATGCATGTTTTGGATATATGATATTCTATTCGCTTGTATCACATGTTTCGTGACGGTTTTCGATATATCCCTCTTTCGAGTCGGTTTTACATATGTTATGAATTGAGCACTAATGATCATGTGCTTTGAACTCTCATTTCCCGGCTACACCTTATACTCGTTAGACTGAAATGTCGGAGCGATGGGGTGTATCCTTGATGCTTGTATGCATGTTTAGTGGGAATATGACGACGTTGTTAGGAGGTGAACGCAATGCGTTGATCGACCCGGCCGTCAAATGTTGTATACTTGCGAGGTGGTGTTATTGCACGTAGCGTACTAGCTTGACTTTTGACTATAGATCTCTTTCCGCCTCTTTCGTGAATTGATCTACCGAATTTGGGGTACTCGGCATATTTATTGTAAGTCCGTGTCTTGGATGTGGAACGTCTGACCACATGTCGAATCGGAACACGTCTTATTCCGAGAGTCTGGCCAGGTTTAGACTAGGACCGTATTATTATCGTCGTCCTACCGAGAGGATTAGAGTCTTGTGTGTACGAACCGTCTTATCGTACATGATTCCGGGAAACGTCTTATCCCGTGAATTGGTTTGTCTGGGTCATGAGTATACGAAACGTCTTATCGTATACGGTTCAGGGAAACGTCTTATCCTGTGGACTTCCATTGGCTTGTCTTTCTATTGTACACGATGCTAGTGCGTTTCATTTACCGTGAGAGATGTCGTCAATATAGTGGTATGGTTGGATGAATGATTATATGATTGATCATTGAATGACTTGGTATGGTTTGTTTGTCGAGTCTCAATCTTATCAAGTATATGCCGCTAACGGTGAGATGTAAACCCTAGTGAGTATATAGTTGCCTAAGGATGTCTTTCCCGAGTCTTTGAATAACATGATGGTTTCGGAATTGATTTCCACATGATCTTATCATTATATATTGTATTGCCTATCTTTTCTTATCGTAACTCACATGTATATCTATATATGCATGCTCTACTTTTGTATTTCCTTATATGTATGTTAAAGGTGATATGGCTGGGAGAACTCAGAGTTACTCCCCACTGACTGTGGCGTTCATGTTTTTCATGAATGAACAGGTTGCTTGCTTGGATGCCTTTTTGGATATGATGTTTTGGGGTTCGGGTGTGAGCTAGCGGGCGTTGCCCCTGGAAGTTTCACCTCTAGACGATTTAGCTAGTTTTGCTAAACACTTGTTCTTTGCTAACATTTTAAGAGACCTCGTCTCTTTGTTGCACTTCCGTATTTAGTTGTAATATTTTGACACTCCTCGCTTTATTTAACTTGCATGTATAAAAGTTTTTAAAATACCGTATTTCCGCATATGGTTTCACATGCTTGTATGTTTTATATTTCCGCATTCGCGAGGGTTGTCACACTCCAATCCAATCCAAACTACCCACTTGCTTTTTGGTGGTCTTCGAGGCACGCCTTTGACCGCGTTTTTCTTCCTTTATATATATAATTATTTTACAAAAAATATAATTTTATGAAAGATATTTCCGTGACAAAACCAAATATATTACTTCCGTCTTTCAAAGTTCTTTATATTCCGATCTATAAACGGTCAAAGTTTTGAAAGTTTGACCTCCAAAAAGCAAGTGGATAGTTTGGATTGGATTGGAGGGAGTATGTAGGTATAAAAGTACAAACTTTAACACAAAACCGTCCTTATAAGTGCAATATTTTATGAAGTTACAGAATTTCCTACAGTTAAGTTGCAAATTTTTGATGATTTCACATTGAAAAATTATTGTAGTTTTCTTAATTTTTTTGGCAAAATGAGATGGCGTCAGCGGGTGGTACTCAAATTAGGCACCACCGGGGATATTATCGTAAAACACCTAGGTTTTTTTTTATTTCTGTTCCTTCAAATTTAACTCAAAGGGGTAGATTAGGGAACTATGAATTGCATAACTAATTAAGATTTTCATTCTTTTTGCCACGTTTTGTGGAGGAATGGTAACAAACAATATTCTAACTCGCAAATAAAGGATTAAAGCAGAAATATATGCATTTCGCAGTCTTCCTGCAAGGCGGCAATGTATTTAACATATGATGATACACACTAGCTAAAGAGTTTGAGTGGTATTTGATTCCTGGAAAAGGTAGCGATCAATGGGTACTACCTATTGTACTAGGGTTCGAAACGTAATAACAAGCATAGTACCATTGTCTTCTTCACCAATGGATTGTATTAAATTTTCTCGTTCGTCGGCTTATATATGAAGAACATATTAGATTAAGAACGAAGCAGATGAAGAACGTTAAATTAATGATAAAGAAAGCTAATTATTGATAAAGATATTTTTGTGGAATATAGGTTGATATTAAATAAATTATTTTGGTATAAACTATTATAGATAAAAAATAGTTTTATTAGTTTTCTAATAAAATTTCATACCTACCCTTAAAATTTTGGCGCAAAAACAAAGAATAACATGTTAACTTTTTAATTTTTTATTTCTTTAATTATGGTGGACCGCAAGTCCGCAACTTCAGTGCCACCGGGTGGCGTCTATCGCCATCCATTTTCTTATACTCCGATAGTCCTATAATCCTATAGCAAACTAAAAAGGGTTATTTTATAGGAATAATCCAACCTAAACGTCCCATTCTCATAATAATCTGAGCAACATTTTAACTCACAATAAACCTAAATTTAACTATAATGGTGTCAAATTAGACTAGACGACATGCTACATGTTAATCCAGTTATTACTCTTTTTTTTTTTAAAAAAGAAAATTAATTATTTTATGTTTTTATTACTAACCCCATAACTGCTTAAGTCACATACCCCCTAATCTACTTTGTAGCCCTAAACTCCGATCACACTCTAACCACCACCCCCGAGCGCTAATCACACCTATACCACCCATAACTGATGAATCTACGAAGTCGCTTTCCAACACCAATACTCACTAGCGTCACCTCTTGTAGACTACTCACAATCACAGACAACCCTTTTTCGAACGCCACCATTCACCCGGTCATCTAAGTAGTGTTCAATGTTGGAAAATTTTGAATTGGGTTGGTGAATTTAAATTAGGGTGGGTTGATTTTCTTTGAGGGATGATGTCTGCGGTTGTCGCGGTGGTGTCCACCAACGATGATTGGTGTTGGGGCTGAGGATGTGGCCTAGGGCAGTTCGGGTGCTGAACTCGACACTCCCTGTGTTTCAATGCGTGAAGCACGATTCCCCGGATTCATGACAATCAGTAATCTTCCTTGGCTTCGAGACGGGATGGTGGTTGTTGTTGTTGGGGTGGTTTGAGATTTAATGTAGTTTTTTTAAAAATTTGAGAATGATAAATGGTGGTTTGAGAATGATAAACAAATAAGGAGAAGAACAAATGAACGAAAATTAAAGACCCCAGGAAGGGAAGAAAAAAAAGGATGAATAAATAAGGGAAATTGAAAGAAGAAAATAAAAGAAAAAGAAGAAAAGAAAAAATAAGAGGGACAATGACGAAATGAAGTAGAAATGAAAAGCATAAATGAAGAACCAGAAATATTAGAAGGAAGAATAGGACCCATATGGTCACTTGTTTAGAAACCGGGGATATTAGGTAGAAAATAGAGGTTAGTGTAGTATAAGTTAAATGATGTCAAAGTTGAGATTTTTCCCGGTTAAACACTAGCTTGGATTAATATGGGAAGAAGAGGCATAATATGGATAATTCATATGAAATAACCCAATTAAAATAAAATACTCACCCGTATAATGAGTAGTACTTAGTATAAACGTTTTGGGTAAAAAATTATAAGACTTGGAAAAAAAACTAATAAAAGTAGCTCATATCTCATATGGTACCGGGCTTGTAGCTTAGTTGAAGAGACAACTAAACTTACATAAATAAAAAAATTATAACCTAATATTCTAGTATAAGCAGCTATTTATAAATTTAGCGGTTAACACCTGAAAAAATATTAAGAAGACAATACGACAATCCCAATTACTCTGTAGCTTAAATTTGTTTAGGCTTAATTTCGCATATATGGGTCATGCAAGGTATTATCAATCAGCAAGGGGCAGGGTAAGGTAAAAGCAGAACTCGGGAAGCAGGAGCCATGGTAGCAGCAATCCGTGAAGCAGGGTGAAGCCCATTGGATAATTGGCAGCAAACATTATCTTGGGGGGTAAGCCAAAGAAACCCTACTAGGGTCAACGCTATATAAGGAGAGAAGATGGAGAAAAGAGGATCGTTCATTCATTAACTTTTACACACACAAAAACCCTATTAAGAAAAAAAACAGTAGTAATGATCATCAAGTATTTATGACTCCATATAATGGAATATTTGGTGGGACTCTTCACCCCCGCGTGTTTTTCCTCCTTGGGTTTTCCGCGCCACTAAAATGTTTTTGTCATTCATCTACGTTCTATACTACTTACTCGTAATCAGATTTTATTGTTTAAAAACAATGTTAGACAAGGTAAATAGTCGTTTATAGAATTAGACCACTTTAACCCCCACTCGATATTTAGTTCACAAAAATATAGCAAAGCAGTTTAGAGCCTATCATGAAGCATAGCGATCGTCATATAAAAACGTCATACGAAGAAATCAACATGTCACGAACCAAACAAAGAGCAACAAAAACCGTGCCCAGAGCGAGGGTAGCTATCTGCAAAAAAATGCCACTAGTACATCACTAGTGGGAAGTTAGGCCCCACCTTTCGTGCTCCCCTTGAAAGTCATCCCCCCGTCGAACGAATGTTCCTTGCAAATTTTGAAGGCACCTGGGACAACAAGTGCTAATGTTAAGACAAGCAAGGGAGCAGGCCTCGGTCAGGTGTATACGAGAGAAAGAAACCTCCGCCTAATCCCACGCAAATTATTATATGTGGGATGAAAACCATGCAGCAGTCAATAAGAGGCTTGAGTGAGGAGAATCGAAGACTGAAGGTTCAGATGGAAAAATAAAACCGGTCAATAAGAGCCGATATAGGCGCAATGCAGTGGCAGAGCAACAATTCATCGAAGAGTAAAGCACATATTTCCATGACGGGCCGTCAATTAGAACCAACAACCATTGGAGAGCAACCGCGAATGTTCCACTCCGAGCTAGTGACCAAGATGGACTTAGAAGGAACAGCACGGAGTAGATATATTACTTTGTCAGGGCCAGGAACCCAAGTGCAAAGCGCCTCTGCCTCTGTTGGCATCGTACGTCTCGCACCTGAGTAATGTTCCATCTAGTTTTTTTGTCGTAACTAACCAGCTGTTCAAAGTAATACTGGGAAATCAGCAGGTAACATGATGGCCCTATGGATCTGTGCTCGCAGCAACCCTCCTTACCTACCACCAGTGCAAGATCACAACTTGGGCATGAACCATATTCCAGAATCATCTGCAACTAATTAATAACCCATACGTTGGTCACAACAGTTAGATGAAGCAACAATACCAGGAGTTGGGCAGTATGATAAGCAGGATCTCGGGGATGCCTGCGCCATTTGAGAAGGTCGCACCTGACAACTACAGAGATTCACCGTTCGTTGATGCCATACACAAGTTAGTGTACCAAAGTGATTCAATGCCCCCATGATGACACTTTATGACAACACGACAGATCTCTTTGACAACATAAAATGTAGAGAAAAAGATGGTTGTATCCCTTTAAGGAATTGCCTACTAATTTTCAATCAAGGTAAAATTAACTTGTTGTCGTAGTATGTAAGAATATGCAAAGAAACAGACGTCAAAAAAAGAACTTGTAGTTACATAAGGAAAATGACAAGGTGCATTTTCTTACTTTTCGAATGCAATATATTACTGACGGTTTTAAGGAATTATATGGTAAGACACAATCATCAAAATTCAAGAGCAAAATTATGCAACTAAAAGAGATGTTTTAATCGTGTGGGATGTGTAGGGCATGCGTGATGCATGCGTGACATAGGTTGGTATTAGGGGTAGTATTTCTTAAGTTAGTCTAAATTAGTTGGGCTTGAAAGTTCATTCCCATCTAAGTCAATTATTCTAACTACCCCCACCCGATAAGATGTCTTAACAAAATAAGGTCTTGAACAATTGAGTTTAAATTTGCCCCTCGGATCGACTAAGAGAAGGGCTCTGACGGATTGGAGCACCAAATCAGCTTCAATGATGTATCTGGGCTTGACTTTCTTATTAAATGACCTTCTGATACGCCATTGGTACATCTAGATGTTGTTGAAGGCTCTTAATCGTCTTTCATCCAAGAGGATGCGCTCTTTATATATTTGCATGTTCCATTCTTCTTCTGGGATTTGACTTTCGAGTAGAATTCTTAGAGATGGGATCTCTAGTTTTACTGGTTGGACAGCTTCCATGCCATAGGTGAGATAGAAATGAGTGAACCATGTGGGTGTCCTAATTGAGGTTTTATATCCCCATAATGCAAAGGGAATCTTGCTTGGCCAGTCACGATAATTTTCGATCATCTTTTTTATAATGATCACGACATTTTTATTGGCAACTTCTACAACCCCATTGATATTAGGTCTATAGGGTGAAGAATGATGATGCTGAATTTTGTACTTGGCTAGTAATTCAGCTGATTCTGCCTGGAAATGAGATACGATATCACTTAGTATCTGATGTGGGCACGCATCTAGACATATGACGTTGGTGTGAATGAATTTTGCCACTTGCGTAGCACTAAGAGAAGTGGGTGAAGCTGTCTCGACCCAATTTGTAAAATAGTCAATTTCAACTAGGATAAAACAACGACCTCTTGTTCTAGCCGGAGTTATCTTTCCTATGATGTCTATTCCCCATATCAAGAATGGCCAAGGAGATGTCATCGTGTATAAGAGACAAGGTAGACATGATGGACATTGCCAAGGATTTGGCATTTATGATAGTGTCTCACATATTTGATATAGTAAGTTTTCGTGGTGGTCCAATAATAGCCTAAGAGCGTTATCTTCTTTGTCATCATGGGCCCACTCATGTGGGGACCGCATTCAGTGTCGTTGACTTCTTACATCATCTTTTTTGCCTTCGAATGATCTAGAGAAGTCAAAATGACACCTTGATGTGTTCTTTTTTATAGTTCTCCTTGATTTAGGACAAATTAGGAGGCGAGCAGACGAATGGCCCTTTGTCCTCTTTTACAAATGTTAAGACGGTATTCACCATTAAACTTGAAGTTGAGGATGGCTAGATACCGTGGCTCTTCCTGATTTTCTTCACCCTTGTTTATGATGAAGTAAACATATGTTGGCTCTAACCATCGCCTGATGTACATAGGCATTTATCGATTATTTTCGGGTATGTTAACCAAAGATGCAAGTTTCGCAAGAGTCTCAACAAGTTCATTTTGTTCTCGACGTAAATGGAAGTAGCTGACTTGGTCAATGAATTGGGCAACCTGGTGTACTATGGCTTGGTAAGGTGAAAGGCTTTTACTACGGATTTTCCAAGACCCTGTTATTTTGTTGATGATTAGTCAATCAAAATACTTTGATGCGCTAATGTACCGATGCTCGCAACCCAATGAGACATGCTCATTTTCTGTTGCGTTATTGGTCACATCAAAGTCAACTTTAATCGAGATTGGGGTATGTTCTCCCTCTAGCGAGATGAGAAACACTCATACGCCACACTTTTGAAATTTTGAGGCTCCATAAAAATATAGATCTCATGACTCGAGGTCAATGTTCAAAATGTCCTCATCTGGGAAGGACAATGTGTCTATGACTTGGGTATCTTGAATTGGATAATCAACCAAGACTTCGGCCACAATGCGTCCCTTAATAAATTTTAAAGGAACGTACTTATGATCGAATTCGGAAATCATCAAGGTCCAACAAGAGATCCTATCATTTAAGATTTGTTTTTCAAATATGTATTTGATTGGGTCCACTTTTTAATAGACATTTACAAAGTTGCTTAGCATATGTCTGAGCTTCTTGCTTGTCCACTGAAGAGCGAGGCAAGTCTTCTAATGGGTTGTATAATTAAACTCCTATTCTAGGAAGTTTTTACTAAGGTAGTAGATAGCTCTTTCTTCTTTGTCTACCGACTAGGCAATCATGGCTCTCATTGAGGTATATGTGATAGTTTAAGTATAACGATAAATGTTTACCATATTGACGTGGCATTAGGACTAAAGGTTTGGAAAGAATATCCTTGATTGGTCGAATTCTTTTTAGCAACCGCCATCCCTTATAGTCTGATATGTCTTCTTGATCTTCTTGAAAACTGGTTAACAGATCATATTGGGATTGTAGATGAACCGTTCTATCTATTGTACCTTACCCAGACACTCTCAAACTTATTTCGTATCTTTGATGGATCAATCTCTATTCTTCTTTGACTGACTACATGTCCTAGAACCATCCTAGAGATTACTCCAAACGTGCAGTGTGTGGATTAAGACGCATGTTGTACTTGAAAAGTCTTGCAAAGAACTTGCAAAGGTTGGCTGTAATACCAACCCTTTATAAGTCCGTTGACTGACCTTTGACCTTGCGGAATTCCTCGTGGGGTTGGTTTGGAGATCCTGGTACTTATCAGTTTGGCGTATTCGACCGAGTTGAGCTCACTCGGCCGAGTGTGGGTGACACTCGACCGAGTACATCATACTCGATCGAGTACAGCGTACTCGACCGAGTACAGCGTACTCAACTGAGTATCCTTAGTACTCGGTCAAGTGCCACGGATCTGAGCGTGTTACATAAATAAGACGGAGATGGCGAAGTTAATCATTTATTTTGAAAATCATTTCACATTCCTCCAAAACCTAAACCTAACTCTTCTTTCTTATTCCCCAACTTTACCTCCAATTGACCCCATGAATCCACTACCTAGTAAACCACTATGGGAACGGGACGACGAGTTGAGAACAGACGAAAAAGCGGGATGATTAATTTAGTCAGGTAAGTAACTACCTTCATAGTTGTTATTGACATTAGTTACCATTGTTGTGATAGTAATTATACCATTGCTTGTTGGTTAGAGAACGACGGTCTATGTGCTTGAATGTGACGATTGGTAGATCGTGCGTAATTTCTACAGGTAGGGTTTCCTTAATCAGTACAATTGTATGGTGGTTTTTTTTGTTATGATAATGATTATGATGTGACTTTGATGATGATTGTGATATTGGTTTTGATATTGATTGTGATTGAGATTGGTGAACCATTTTCAGGATATAGTTCCGAACCCTAGGTTTAGCCTTTTGTGACTCCTGTCACCGGGGGGATGTACACGTTAATGAGATGGGTTACGCTCGTTGAGATGAGCGGGAATTTTATTGTCAAATGCTCCCATGTGGCATCGGCACGGATTACCCATATTGATGGTAATCCGATCGTAGATTTTGATGTTCAGTGTTGTAGTCTGACATCGGTAGGGGTTACCGTCACGATCGGAACTTGGTTACCAGAGTTTGGAGATGAGATTCATCTTTTGATATGACTGTGTTATTACTTGTATTGGTGTACTGTGGTGATGCATTGGGGAATGGTGAGCAGGTTGTAGAGCGATACGATATTCTCGGATGATTGGGGTAACTTGGATGCGACGAGTCAACGAACACTTTACTTCCGTTGAGTCTTAGAGTGTAGATATGAGTTTAATATATTTTATGTAATTGTATTATTGTAATAAGGATCAACTGTAATCAAGATTAAATGCTTTCTTTATTGTCTATTTGATATGTACTACTTCAGGCAACCGAGATAGTAGCACCTCTATTTTCTGAGGAATGTCTTGCTAAAGGCTTCTGGGGTAGTTGGGGTGTTACATTGGCAATATGGCTTTCCGTTTATTTTAATTTGCCAATCATATCGTCAACATACACATATACTTTTTTATTCATCATGACATGCAACAAGGTTTTCGATGTTCGTTGATATGTAGTTTCAGCGTTGATTATGCCAAAGTGCATGACGGTATAAAAATAGGTTCCTCATTGTGTTTTGAACGCATCCTTGTTCATATATTCTTCTGCCATTTTGAACTTATGAACCCCATTCTTCCCATTCCTAAGTTCTTTAGGCTCTAAGTCTTTACCCACATTAAATGATTATGTGTTTTCAATTACATGAGTCTTTTGTTCTTCGTCCTCTATTTGTATTATGACGTGTGGAGGGAATTCAAGTTTTTTATCCTCATTATCGTCAAATATTGAATTGCAATAAGAAAAACACGAGAATTAAGTAAACCTAGAGTTATTCATATTAAAAGTTGAAAAAAGTAGAAACAAAAACGTCATCTGAGTCGTGGTCAGAGGCGCGCGGGGACAGCGTCATTGACATTCCCCAGATTGCTAATACTAGACGAGAATGGAGAAGTATTACTAGTGCGAGGGGAAGTGTAACACCCCGTTATACCAAAGAGCCTTACAAGACCTCCTTAGCACATGGGTATGCTATCACCTGCTCACCCTTACCCAATGGATCACAGCAGTTTTGGAAAACATTAACAGGGTTAGTAAAAATATATACGACCAATGTACAAGACAAAAAATAGAGAAAGAGAAACTGGAGGGCCACCGCAACGGTTACCTCAGCAGCATCTGGTTACCATCCCTAACCTGCAAAACCACCAATTGACCTATGGCTGTCGAAATCCCTTCTCACCGCAATGAGAGTACCCGGAACATTAATGTGCACATCCCTCTCGGAGCGGGAGAACTACGAGAGGTGAACTTAGGGTGTGAATCCGTCTCCTGACGAATCATTAATTAACATAGTAACCATAGCAACAACCCAAACTCCATCACCATCATCACCATCAATCAAATAACATATACAATATATCTTATCACATCAATTAGCACAGTTGTATTGAATAGGAAAACCCACCTTATTAGCGAATTCCGCAAGAAGACAAGCAATCACTCAGAAATCGTTTTCTACGAAGTCTCCCCCTAATCATACAAGAATTATACCTCCTCCGTTCCATTTGCTTGTAAACATTTGCTTTTTACATGATTTTTTAGGAAAGGTATAACATGTGGGGTAGACAAGCTATTAAACTACAAGATCACAATTATACTCCTCACATTAAATCAGCAACTCTCTGCCAAGTACACCACGAATTCATTTTCTCTCTCCATCACATATACCAAAGTCCCAACTATCACCATTGATCCACGGCTCCACCTACAACACCACCCTAACCCCACCTCGATTTAACTACACCACTGATAAGTGATATTTTGTACTGATTTATCCCCCGTTTTACCTCGATTTCCATACGATTTATGCACTTTGTTAAGTGATTAACGAGCTAATATTGCTATTCTAGTTGTTTTGCGTGTTTTGACTCGTTTTATAGGAAATGAAGCGGTTTTGCTTTATTTTCTTACTTTATGGAGCAAAGGCACTAGGATACGATTTTTCAAGGAATTGATGATAGCCAGTTCACGATTTGATTACGATTCCGCTACATCCTTCCTCAATTGGATTTATCTTGGACTTTGGCTTTAAACTTCAAAAGGAAACATCAACCCAAGTCAAAAAAAGATCAGCCCAAGCCCAATTCCGTATTGCATTGACCAAGACCAAGGCATAGGATTCCGTGCCGAAGACGAAAAGACGGAAGAATCCATCTTGCACACTTACCCGATCGGATTACCATTTACCCGATCGGGTATTTCTGCAATTGGACGTTACTTAGCTCTTCTTCAACCGAGCTTAAATGTGTGATTTAATGCTTTGACTAGGGTATGAATTTGGACGAGGGATCAGCAGCCATGTAGCCCTATATAAGCCAATGTTCATCACACATCTACAACACACAACAATCTCTTATCTCATATCTCTTATCTCATATCTCTTATCATCTTTTTATCATCATATACTACACAACTACATATCATCTTTTAGCATACTTTCATACAATAACACATTTCATAGTTTATTTCTTTCTTACAAGTTTTAGAATATAGTTTAATTCTTAGTGTTTCTCTAGTGTTTTCATAGCTTTTGTTATTGGATATTTGTTCTTTACTTTCGTTCTTATATATTCATATTCCAAACTCGGTAATTCTCTATCCTTTACTATGCAATTTTCATCATGAACTTTAATTTAATTAGTATTATTTTCGTATTATTGTTATTAGGAAATCAATCTAAAATTCATCTAGTTAGAACCAAAATATTATTTAGCATGTCACATTATATTTTACCTAATCATATAATCCTAAAAATTATCACTAGAATCATTATTAATATAATCACCTTAATCACTTTAGTATTTATATTTCATAATTTAATTTCCTACATCTTTTTCTTATTAATTTACTTAATCACATGATCACGTAAATTAGACTTAATATTGTAAGATTAACATTGTGTAAATAAAATAAATAGAGTTGTAATATTGAAATGATTTACTAGTTAAAATGAATTAAAAGAAGAGTAGATACCAATTGAACCATCGAGTTGTTTCTTCCTTTGGTCATGCCAAATTCTATAACTATGTTTAGTGGCCATGAACAATTGTTTGTATTAGTCAATTTCTATCTTTATAACGAGAGTTGGGATGGGAATTAGGACTGCCAATAGGGGTTTAGTGAACTAACCATACTGAGAGGACGTTAGGACCCACTAAAAGATCGGTACGAATCCGAAAGGAATATACCGCTACAAGGCCTAGACAATCATAGTAATTCTAATGTTGGTATCAATGAGACTTTTGAATCGTTTTACATGTATTTCTCTTTCACTATTTCAATTTGATTAGATAGTTTATTTTACCGTTTTAGATAGTTTATTTTATTATTATCTAGTTAGTTTACTTTATCGTCTTTCTATTTCCGTTCTTAGATAGTTTACTTTATTATTATTATCTAGTTTATTAGTTTAGTTAGATAGCCTTTCAATATTGTCATTTAAATATCGTCTTTAGTTAGAATTTAATTGTTGTCATTCGGATCAGAGCATTTCTCCGATCGGGTACGTGACAACCCGATCGGGTAAGTAGTCTGTTTTGAGTTTTACATTTTGCAATTTACATATTTGTCATTTACATATCGTCATTTACATACTTGTCATTTTATTTTATGTTAGTAGTTTAGACAACCACCTCCAATGACTCGAACTTAAATGAAAACAATTCCATAGCAATTCATAGTTAACACGTACTCCCTGAGGATCGACACCCTACTTCCCTAATTACATTTCTTATGTTGTTAGCCTAAGTGCGGGTAATTATTTTTGTATCGAAACCGCGACATAATCGATCAAATTTTGGCGCCGTTGCCGGGGAGCATGGTTTTGTTTATCTATGAATTGTTGGTTTTTGTTTATTATTTCTACCATTTTTAGGTGCAACCGTACCTAAATCGTTACTAACTTTCTCTTTTGTGTTTTTCTTGTAGGTTGACAAAAATGGTACTAACAAGGGAAGATCCAAGGTACCGGGTTTTTGAGCTCGCTAGTGGGATCCAAAGGGTCCATATGACTTTGATTGCTCTCATAGAGGGTAACCAATTTAGTGGAAAACCAAACGAAAACCCGTCCCACCATCTACAAACCTTTTGCGAATTGTGTCAAACCTTTATGAGGGAGGGAATCACCCAAAACAAAATTAGAGAAACACTCTTTTCTTTGTCACTAAAGGGAGAAACTAAATGGTGGTTCACCCGTCGTTTAAAGGAAGCCACAAGACCAATGTAGTGGGAAGAGATTGTCATCGCTTTTCACCGTAGGTTTAGAACCAATATGTCAAACCTATCAATTAATTCACAAAAAGAAAGTGGGGAAGGTTCACAAACCAATGGGGGATAGCGAAAGGAGAGTCGAGTGGAAACTTCAAATGATGTTGACACCACAATTTCCTTAGCCTGTCCCGTTCAACCAAACGAAACCACCCCAAAAAGCACTTTATATCGCCCAAAAGTTTTCAATACATTTACCTAATTAACAACACCTTGTGAACTTTGTGGTGTATTCGCATTAAGTTGCCATAGGTGTTGGCAAAAGTTAAATGAGAAAATTCAAGGCCGAATCAAGCTGCAAGGAGCTCAAATCCCTTCATAAGGATTAAGGAGGGATAACAAAACAAAGTCTAGCATGACTTAAAAATGCGCTTGCCAGGAGGCAACCCTTCTTTTTATTTACTTTTTCTTTATGCATTCTTTATTCCATTTATTAGACAATAATTTGGACTATTTTATTTGGACTATTTTTGGATTTTGTGTTGTAATAGTTAGGAACAATTTTTTGTTTTACTTGTTATTGTGCCTGTTTAGTTAATAGTTTTCCATACTTAGAATCAGAGGACTTATTGAGACAAGAAGGAGCTATCCTTGGCCCAAGTTGTCAAGATTACTAAGTTCATCAAGGGCAACTTCTAAGCATCATCAAAAAATGGCACCTACATTAGGGAAATCAAAGAGGGCAAGAACCTCCAATCAAGGAGAAAGTAGTAGAGCACAAGAAGAAGATATAGAAATGCTTGAAACAAATGATCAACCCGAAAATCAAGGAAATGCTATGCATGATCCTAACTTTCCGGATGTAGAATTTAGTTCACACAAGCAATGGCAAAATTGGTGCATTCTTAAAAGCAAAGGTATGAGGGCTACCAAGTTCCTCAATGTTTCTTCTTTAAGGCATATGAAACTTTATGAGCATGTTAAAGTGTTATTTAGGGGTCTAGGTATGAATGCTAGCATGAACTTTAGTTATGAGACCTACCCTCAATTAACCCTTGGATTTTTGAGCTCTTTTGAGTTACATAGGTCTAGAAATAGAAATACCATGCCTCAAGTTCAGTTTCGCTTGTTTAATGATGATTATAATATGAACTTAGAGAACTTTGCTAGACTATTTGGTCTCACCACTGAGGATACTGTTACCTCACCTCCAGAAGGCTTTGATATTAGCCTGCTTTGGAGTGCTATTTTGACTTACCCTGTCTCTCGTTGGGACCATGTCCTACACCAACATATCCATCATCCCGCCATTAGAATCTGGCAAATATTCATGGGATGGACCTTCTTGGGTCGTGCTGAGCCTCATTTGGCGAGACGAGTGGAGTTAGAAATGTTAGGAGGCTTTTTGAATGTGAATGGTGATGAACCATGGTCTATTAGTATTCCGTATCATTTTGCTGTTCAGTTGACCAAAGCTATTAATCCTAAGAACACTGCCATTGTCTATGGAGGTCTTATCACTCACCTTGCTATGCGAGTTTGTGGTTTTAACCAAGCCACCACCGACCTCCAGGCATTGACTACACCTCCCAACGAGATGGGAAATGGGTTGGATTATGCTTATTTTGTTCAGCTCAACTGGTTTCGAGTCTGTCACCCCCATATGATTTGGAGAATAGCTGGCCGTGATTCGGTCAAGTTGACCGCCGAGGTAGAGCAAATTCCATTTCTTCGGCAGCGTCCTCAACTTCAAGAGGGTGAGGCTATCTTACCCCGACCTACTTACTACCTTCCTGTTGGGGATATTACCCCCATTGACCCTCCTGTTCAACTTAGATCCCGCCGCCCTGAGGTAGGATCATCCTCTCACTCGACCCATGCTGCGGGCGATGTGACCGCCATGTTTGAAGCCCTAACCTTGTCCGTTAATAGAATTCAGTCCGACCAGCAGCTTGCTTTGCACCCCATCTATGACCACTTTGCTAGGCAAGGTGTGATTAGACCTGAGGGCCCCCACCCGTCTTTTTATACTTGGCCCGAAAGGGGGTATGGTACTGCTTATGATGCAGGTGTGCAGCAGACCGGACCAGATTACTGTGGAACCGACTATGGCGTTGAGAGTTTTGGTGGGTAGAGAGGTGATTTTGGAGATCACCAAGTAGGAGAGTACCAATCTTTAGGAGCCAGCGACCCAACCGGGATCATTACTTCTCGTGGTAGTTATTATTCTGCAGATGATACCTACTATACAGATGCTTCTGGATCCGCATCCGAGCCACCTCCTTCTGAGAGGAGAGGTCGTAGCTGGTGGCCTTTGTGATGAGATGATGAGCTCCCCTTGTTTATACTAGCTTGGGGGAGGCTAGACATTTTGTAAGAATTTTATTTCTTTCCCTTATTTTTCGCATTTTTAGTTTTCTTTTTCGCCCCTTTTCCCATTAGAATTTCATCCTGTTTCTTTGTTCTGTGTGCTATCAGCCGTTTTTCGGTTTGTTTCTGTTATAATTGCATGCACATTGAGGACAATGAGAAGTTTTAGCTTGGGGGAGGATTTGCATTTAGGATTTGCATTTAGATTTTTATTTTTCTTTTAATTTTCTTAGTTCATTTTTAGTTTTTATTGAAAAAAAAAGAAAAAAAAATCGAAAAAAAGAAAATATCATTTCCATCTTACATTTCTCAATTTGTAGTTTTTATAAGCTGATGTTTCGTTATATTATGAGGAATTGTGCATTCATGGGGATGTCTTGTACACAGTAAGTAGAAAATTGCATTTGGACTTAATTAAGCTTGATCTCAACTTTGGCAAGCTACTCATATTGTAAGGTAGAGCCTCCAGTGGTCGGTACATCTGAACCCGATCCCAGTTTAGGAGTGAGTAGTTTCTCCTTATAGTCTGTGTTACATCAAAACGCATAAGTATGGTTTTTATTCCATTTTCTATAAGTATTACTGTCATGATCTACATTTTGAAGCAATTCAATCTCTTGTTCACCTTTCGCAAAAAAAAAAAAAAAAAAACCCTTCTTGCTAGCTACATTATAATATTGCCTACCTTTGTTGAGCTAGTAACCAACTATATGTGTAGGGATGTTCTATGCTTTTGCGATGTTCTGATAATGCCACCATTTGGTGTGAACTTGTCTCGGGATTGCTGATTCCCGGGTTTTGATGTGAAAGAGAAAAAGAAAAAAAAGAGCTTTGAAAAAATGATGAAAAATGAAAAAGAATGAAATTGAAAGCTCAAAAGAAAAAAAGAAAAAAAGAAAAGAGGAAAAACGCTTCCATGAAAAGAAAGAAAGAAAATTATGGGAAGTCGTAATTTGGTTTGTCATGTTTAGTAAGCCAATATGCTGCTTTTGGCTTTGACTATTGTTGATGGGAATTGGTATGATTTGGATTGAGTATCCACTACACATTTAGTTATTACTAGCTTGACTTTAAGCTCCACATGACCAAAAATCATTTGTCCACTTTCTTACCCAAATTTCCCAAGCCTTTTCTTTACTTTTCTAATACTTCCTACATTATATTTTGATCATGATTAGTTTTACTTAATGATTTTTGATTGTCTACCATACTAGACTGCGGGCACATTCTTATAAGTTGTAGATAGGTGAGTGTCACTTCAAATTTGAACCAATATTTCCTATTTTACAAAAATTTGAGTGATGAGTGTACCGTGAGAGTCCATTGTCAAAAGATCATGCAAGAGCTGAAAAGGTCCAAAGAATATTTTCTATGCTGCGCCGTTATGTAAATCTCAACCATCGTTAGCTACCCTTGTCCTAGTTATGATTGTTATGTTTGCTTAAGGACAAGCAAGGGCTTAGCTTGGGGGAGTTTGATAAGTGATATTTTGTACTGATTTATCCCCCGTTTTAGCTTGATTTGCATACGATTTATGCACTTTGTTAAGTGATTAACGAGCTAATATTGCTATTCTAGTTGTTTTGCGTGTTTTGACTTGTTTCATAGGAAATGAAGCGATTTTGCTATATTTTCCTACTTTATGGAGCAAAGGCACTAGGATACGATTTTTCAAGGAATTGATGATAGCTAGTTCACGATTTGATTACGATTCCGCTACATCCTTCCTCAATTGGATTTATCTTGGACTTTGGCTTTGAACTTCAAAAGGAAACATCAACTCAAGTCAAAAGAAGATCAGCCCAAGCGCAATTCCGTATTGCATTGACCAAGACCAAGGCATAGGATTCCGTGCCTAAGACGAAAAGACGGAAGAATCCATCTTGCACACTTACCCGATCGGATTACCATTTACCCGATCGGGTATTTCTGCAATTGGACGTTATTTAGCTCTTCTTCAACCGAGCTTAAATGTGTGATTTAATGCTTTGACTAGGGTATGAATTTGGACGAGGGATCAGCAGCCATGTAGCCCTATATAAGCCAATGATCATCACACATCTTCAACACACAACAATCTCTTATCTCATATCTCTTATCTCATATCTCTTATCTCATATCTCTTATCATCTTTTTATCATCATATACTACACAACTTCATAATATCTTTTAGCATACTTTCATACAATAACACATTTCATAGTTTATTTCTTTCTTACAAGTTGTAGAATATAGTTTATTTCTTAGTGTTTCTCTAGTGTTATCATAGCTTTTGTTATTGGATATTTGTTCTTTACTTTCGTTCTTATATATTCATATTCCAAACTCGGTAATTCTCTATCCTTTACTATGCAATTTTCATCATGAACTTTAATTTAATTAGTATTATTTTTGTATTATTGTTATTAGGAAATCAATCTAAAATTAATCTAGTTAGAACCAAAATATTATTTAGCATGTCACATTATATTTTACCTAATCATATAATCCTAAAAATTATCACTAGAATCATTATTAATATAATCACCTTAATCACTTTAGTATTTATATTTCATAATTTAATTTCCTGTATCTTTTTCTTATTTATTTACTTAATCACATGATCACATAAATTAGACTTAATATTGTAAGATTAACATTGTGTAAATAAAATAAATAGAGTTGTAATATTGAAATGATTTACTAGTTAAAATGAATTAAAAGAAGAGTAGATACCAATTGAACCATCGAGTTGTTTCTTCCTTTGGTCATGCCAAATTCTATAACTATGTTTAGTGGCCATGAACAATTGTTTGTATTAGTCAATTTATATCTTTATAACGAGAGTTGGGATGGGAATTAGGAGTGCCAATAGGGGTTTAGTGACCTAACCATGCTGAGAGGACGTTAGGACCCACTAAAAGGTCGGTACGAATCCGAAAGGAATATACCGCTACAAGGCCTAGACAATCATAGTAATTCTAATGTTGGTATCAATGAGACTTTTGAATCGTTTTACATGTATTTCTCTTTCACTATTTCAATTTGATTAGATAGTTTATTTTACCGTTTTAGATAGTTTATTTTATTGTTATCTAGTTAGTTTACTTTATCGTCTTTCTATTTCCGTTCTTAGATAGTTTACTTTATTATTATTATCTAGTTTATTAGTTTAGTTACATAGCCTTTCAATATTGTCATTTAAATATCGTCTTTAGTTAGAATTTAATTGTTGTCATTCGGATCAGAGCATTTCCCCGATCGGGTACGTGACAACCCGATCGGGTAAGTAGTCTGTTTTGAGTTTTACATTTTGCAATTTACATATTGTCATTTACATATCGTCATTTACATACTTGTCATTTTATTTTATGTTAGTAGTTCAGACAATCACCTCCAATGACTCGAACTTAAATGAAAACCATTCCATAGCAATTCATAGTTAACACGTACTCCCTGAGGATTGACACCCTACTTCCCTAATTACATTCCTTATGTTGTTAGCCTAAGTGCGGGTAATTATTTTTGTATCGGGACCGCGACATAACCGATCAACCACAGCCTACTCCGCCTTCAACACCACCCAAACTGTTTTTGCCTCGGCTCTACCAGATCTGACGAAAAGGAAGTGTGACAGTGGTTTGTATGTGCGTCGAGTGCGTTGATGGTGGTCTAGATATGCGATGGCGTCGGGAGTGTCTTTAGGTAGTGAACATTGGTCGAAAAGGAAGGTGGTTGATACAGGGTATAGTGGATGTGGCATGTGGGTCATCGGTGGACTTACCAAAAGTTGGTGACTTCTGTTTTTAACGGCTAGAAGAGTGGTATATGAGCTCATGACGATGTCGAAAGTGGTGGTGGTGGAAGGATTGTTTATGTCTTGTGGTGTTCGTGGATGAGTTTGGGTGGTTGCAAAGAGAGAGTCAGAGAGAAAGAGAGAGTTTTAAGAAGGAGGGAGAGAGTCTAAAATGTTCATGAAGGGGTTCGAAAATATGAAAGTAGTATAGTCATTGTTTGAATAAAACATGTCCATAAATAGAAATGTATACAATCAAATGAAACAATCCAAAAAGGTAGAAGAAGTGAGTGCCCCATCAAGCTCAATGGTATCAGCCCATTTCTTGTCTTGCGCACCTTCTGGTCCAAGATCTCTTTTCGCACCTCAACATAAGTGAGTGCCCCATCAAGCTCAATGGTATCAGCCTTTAGAACATGAGACGGATCACTCATATACATTCACAACTAAGATACATGGAACACATTATGGACCCGATCAAGAGCAGGTGGTCAGGCTAAGCGGTAAGCCACCTCTCCAACCTGATCAAAAATCTGATAGGGGCCAATGAAATTCTGGCTCAATTTGCTTATCTTCCCTAATCTCAGTACCCCAAGCATAGGTGACCCCTTCAAAAGGACTTTGTCACCCACATGGAACTTAATATCCTTACGATGAAGATCTGCATAGCTCTTCTGACGATCCTGCGCTGCTTTCATCTTCCGGCGAATTAACTTCACTTGTTTGATCATGTCCTTAACCATCTGGGATCCAAGGCCCCCTCCCTCAGAACTGTCATCCCAACACACTGGACTCCTGCATTTCCTCTCATACAAGGCCTCAAATGGTGTCATCCCAATACTAGAGTGATAGCTGTTATTGTAAGAAAACTCTTTCAGGTCCAGCTTATCCCCCCAGCTCCCACCAATTGATGGCACATAATCCCTCAACATATCTTCTAAGGTCTTGATTGTTCTTTCCATCTGGCCATCCGTCGCAGGATGAAAGGCTGTACTCATCTTCAATGTCGTTCCCATGAGTTCTTGCAGTTCCTTCCAGAATCGATAAATGAACCTCGCATCCCGATCAGATAGTATAAAACTAGGCGCCCCATTTAGCTTCACCACATGATTCCTTTAAGGCAAAGCTAGCTTGATCGTGCTCCAAGTATCCTTCATAGGCACGAAATAGGCTGACTTCGTCAATCAATCCATGATCAACCAAATTATGTTATTCCCTTCTGCGATCCCGGAAGTCCTACCACAAAATCCATGGATATAGACTCCTATTTACATTCCAAAACCTCTAAAGAGTGAATATTACCTTGCGGTCTCCTTTGTTCCCCCTTGACTCAGTGACAAGTCAAACATGTCGCTACAAAATCAGCAACATCTTTCTTTATTCCCGGCCACCATGAGGTGTTCTTCAAATCTTTATATAGCTTATCCCCACCCGGATGGACCGAATAAGAAGTACAATGAGCTTCAGTCAAAATTACCTTCTTCAGCTCCGGAGCATTCGGCACACACCATCGGCCCTGAAATCTAACACTCCCATCAGCACGAATCAAAAATCTAGGATTAGTACCGTCCTCTACCCTTTTCTTCCACAGTTGAATCTTCAGATCCTTCAATTGCTGGCGCCTAATGTCATCATATAATCCCGACTCAATCATCAAGTCACTAGTAGCATCTCCCTTCCGAATCACATGGATCCCCATCTTCGCTACCTCGTTCCTTAGCCGCATCAAAGACATCGCAGTGCATAAGGAATGTACACTCTTCCGGCTCAAAGCAACAGCAATCACATTAGCCTTCCCCTCGTGGTAGATGATCTCCATATCATATTCCCCAATCAACTCTATCCACCACCACTGACCCATATTCAACTCCTTCTAGGTATAGATGTACTTCAAACTCTTATGATATGAAAACACCTTAAAGCAGGCACCACACAAATAATGCCTCCAAATCTTCAGCGCGAACACCACTGCTCCCAACTCTAGATCATGAGTAGGGTAATTCTCTCATAAGGCTTCAACTGCCTCAACGCATAAGCAATCACCTTCCCATTTTGCATCAGTACACATCTCAAACCTCATTTTGATGCATCTGTAAACACCTCAAATTTCTTACTTGCTTCAGGTAATGCCAAAACAGAAGCCATAGTTAAACGCTCTTTTAAGGTTTGGAACGCCGTCTGATAGCTCTCGTCCCCCCAAAACATATTCTCTTTCCTCATCAATGCCGTCATAGGTCTAGCTATCCTCGAAAAGTCCTTCACAAACCTCCTGTAAAACCCACCCAAACCTAGAGAATTTCTCACCTCAGCCACATTCTTTGGTGCCTCCTAGTTAGACACTGGCTCGATTTTACTCGAATCCACCATTACCCTTTCCTTAGATATCACATGACCCAAGAATGCCACCTTCTCTAACCTGAAACTCACACTTAGTGTAATAGTTTGTATTATTTTAGTAAAACGATTGCCTTATTATTTGTCTTAATTGTGTTTGTTGGAGATTTCGAGTTTGGTTATAGGTCATAAAATTTGGTTTTGTAGTGCATGTGTTATCTTGTACTTTATTTTGTGGTAAGAGTATCAATTGTGAACTTCGAGGACGAAGTTCGGTCTTAGGGAGGGAAGACTGTAATACTCCGTATTTCTGAGTACCTAGTACTCGGCCGAGTAGGTGTCACTCGGCCGAGTGGGTTGTGTACTAGTTCTAGTAAGGTGTACTCGGCCGAGTGAAGTCGGTGTGTCAGTTTCGCAGCTTTCTGCCTAGTTGGCTTTCGGCCGAGTGTAATGTGCACTCGACTCGAGTGCAATGTACTCGGTTGAGTGACTAGCATCGGCCTAACGGGTTTTTCGACTGTTTTTCGATTAAAATGATTATGGGTTATAAATAAATTTTGTCAGTTAAATCTTTCATCCTAAAACCCTAAAAGCTTTCTCAAACTCTCTCTAAACCTCTCATAATCATCTTAACTCACCTCAAGGCTTGGCTTTTTGATTACTAGTTCGTCAGATTCTTCCTTTGCATTGATCTCGTTGTAAGTATACTTGTCTTTAGTTTATGTTGTGTTTGTGGGTAGTCTTTTGGAACCCTATCTGAATTGGGGGATGGGGATTTGAATGTTATTGATTTATATAAATTTTATGATTGTTAAAAAAGGAATTCGTAGAAGAAGACTTTTGATTGATTGATTGTGATTGCTTGCGGAGTTGCGAAAAGGTAGGGTTTGCCTACTCAGTACAGTTATGGTAATTGATGTGATAAGATATATTGTATATGTTATTTGATTATTTGATGATAATGGTGATGGAGTTCAGGATTGGAGTTTGGGTTGTTAAAATGGTTACTATGTTGGTGATTCGTCGGGAGACGGTTTCATAGTATGGGTTCGCCTATCGTAGTTCTCCCACTACGAGGGGGATATGAACATTAAGGTTCAAGGTTCTCTCGTTGCAGTGAGAGATAATTTCGACGGTTATGGGTGCGATCTAGGATCAATTGGTGGTTTTTGCAGGTTATGGATGGTAACCTGATGCTGCTGAGGTAACCGCCGTTCTAGCCCTCCGGTTTCTCTTTCTCTATTGCTTGTCTTGTACGTTTGTCTGAATATATTTTTACTGAACCCGTTAATTTTTTCCAAAACTGCTGTGATCCATTGGGAATGAGGAGCAGCTGACCAGCAGGTAATCCGTAGAGTTGCGCTGGGATGAGGATGGGATCACTATCGAGTCCTAGCTTCCACTGAGTCAATTAGAGTTTAGACTTTACTTTTATTTATCGTCGTTTTAGCATTTGGATTGTTGGTCTAACGGTATGCCGTCTAGTTTGGAATTATGTAATTGGAGTTTAACTATTGATTTAATAAAGTATAGTTTTTTTTTGTGAGTTTTGATATATACAACCTCGGATACCGAGATGGTAGCATCCCGAAGTACTAAGGAGGTTTTGTAAGGATCTTTGGTATGTGGGGTGTTACACTTAGACAACTTAGCATACAGCTGGTTGTCTCTCAATGTCTGCAACACGATCCTCAGATGCTTTGCATGCTCCTCCTCAGTCTTAGAATAGACCAAAATGTCGGCAATAAATACTACCACAAACATGTCCAGATATGGGCTAAAGATCCGGTTCATAAGATCCACCAATATCGCTAGTGAATTAATCAACCCAAACGACATCACCACATAATCATAATGCCTATACCTCGAACGAAACGTCGTCTTCAGAATGTCACTATCCTTTAACCTCAGCTGATGATACCCCGACATCAGATCTATCTTCGAAAATACCCTAGCTCCACTCAACTGGTCAAACAAATTGTCAATCCTAGGTAATGGATATCTATTCTTCACTGTCACATGGTTCAACTCACGGTAATCAATGCACAATGGTAGGCTACCATCCTCCTTGTTTAAAAACAAAACTGGCGCACCCAATGGCGATACACTAGATCTAATATACCCCTTGTCCAATAACTCATTCAACTGCTTCTTTAACTCTTCAAGCTCCTTTGGAACCATGCGATACAAGGCTTTGGAAATCGGTCCCGTACTCGGCTTCAACTCCAAGCTAAAATCAATATCCATTCTCGCCGGTAATCCCGGTATCTCATCCGGAAAAACATCATCAAAGTCACTCACCACCTCAATCTGATCAGTTGTCGGCTCCTCAACTCTGGTATCTCTCACATGACATAAGAAGATAGGGTAGCCCTTCTTCAGGTACGTCTTCAAAGTAATTGCCGCTATCAGCTTCACTTTAGGTTTCACAATGAACCCTCGGTACGACACCCTGACTCCTATCGGACCCCTTAAAGATACCTTATTCTGATGACAATCTATATTAGCCTTATATATACCCAATCAATCCATCCCGACAATTATCTCAAACACGTCTAAAGGAAATTCAAACAGGTTGACTGAAAAGTCCACTTCCCCCCACAATCATAGATACACCACTAAACAACTTAGTACAATACACTTACTCTCCAGAAGGTATAAATACCTCATCCTTTACAGACTCGCTACTACCAAGCCCCAACATCATAGCATGACTCTTGGAAATAAAACAATGGGTTGCCCCCGAATCGAACAAAACAAAAGAAGGAACACAGTTAACAAGAAATGTACCGGTGACAATTTGCGCGTCTGCCTCTGCTGCTTGCTTATCCATCATGAACAATTTATCACAATTCTTCTGACCACCTCCTTGCACTGTGCTCGCAGATGTCACGGTCTTCGAAGCTGAACTCTGGATCTCCCCATTGTTGTTGTTCTGCCGCTGATAAGCCCCTCCATTGTGGTTATAACCACCGCTGGTCCCATTTTGATTCCCCTGCCGGTTCCACAAACCTGAACCCGGTTACTAGACATGCTCTAAGAGTAGCTCTGCAGGAATTAAGATTGGTAACCTCCACTCCCTACAAAACGAACTCGGGAAACTGACGGACAAAATCCATCAGTAACACCGGAAATCCGTCAGTTATTTCCATTACTGACAGAATTTCCGTCAGGAACGCGCGTCACTTCAATAGGTAACGAAAAAAAGACTTCTGACGGAATTTCCGTCAATAATTGTGCTCCTGACGGAAGTTTCGTCAGTCAATTCGATTGGAAAGTCAAGATTGACTTGACAGTACTGACGGAAATTCCGTCTGTAAAGTCAAGATTGACTTGACTTACTGGCAGAATTTTCGTCAGGAAAGTCAAGATTGACTTGACTTATGACGGAAATTCCGTCAGGAAAGTCAAGTCAATCTTGACTATTGATGCGTGTATTTTATATAGACTTTCTAGTCCATTTATGCACGCATTTCTATGTCATTTAAGTGATTATATCACTATATGCCCCTATTTGGCTACTTTGTACTTTCATTACCATTTTGTAGGTACCAGCTGTGTAGTAGCAGAAACCGAGCCAAAACAGTCCACTTTGCATACATTTTAGGAATGGAAGGATCGGGAACAGGAACTCTTGCCTTGGGAAGCGTGAAACCATTCATCATCAAGCCCAAAGTCATGACTCTTACTATGTACTATCCAGAAGACCTCGATCGAGTACGCATTTGGTCGATCGAGGTGAGTTGAAGCCAGAAGACCTCGATCGAGTAACTTCCTTTGCTCGATCGAGTAGAAGCCGTTTACCAGTTGGTCGATCGAGTAGATGAAGTGCTCGATCGACTGATTTCCATGAATAAAGTCCTCGATCGAGTGGTTATTTTCCTCGATCGAGTAGATCCTATTACGGGCTTTAAGTCCATAAGGTTAATTAGGTTAAGAGTCGTGTTAGACACTATATATGACTCTTATTTACGTCATTAGTAGGGAGTTTTTCGATTATTCAGAATTATTCAGTAATTAGGAGACATTAATCTTTCTTTAGTTTCTGAACTTTTTATCTTTGGTTTGCATTCGGGTTTATCGACGTAGGATTTGTTCTTTACGCCGGATTGCTAAGATTGTAAACGATTTCTCTCTTTACTCTTACCTTTATCTTAATCTTAATTACTTCTTGCTCTACTTAATTGTTGTGTTGTTATTGTTTATGCTTATTAACTACGATTCTATTATGTCTATCGTCATATGTTTAATCGTCTTTGTTAGCATAGTTAATAGCATGAGTAACTAATTCTCTTGTATGTTAGGATGAGGGAAACTGTAGTAGAGGCATGTTAGGATAGATTAGTTTAGTTAGTCTTGAATATGAGAATCAGTCTAAGCAATTTAATTGAGGTTTAGTCGAATGAGTATACGCAGGAGACTAGGCTAGGTAGTTAACCCCGACCTGGATCGAGAGATTGGAAGGGAAGGCTTGCTTAGAATTGATAGGTGACTCCTAAGAGGACGAGAGTTAATTAGGAAAATCCCTAGGGTGGTTTGAGACCGAGAGGAGAAAACCATTGCCCTTCTCATTATAGATTGACTGACTTAGTTGACCCGTAGATGCCGATACTGCAGTAGACCGAATCCTAGCATATTTCTCTCTTATCTGATTTATTTCTTATTTATTTCTATCCTTTATTTCTCTTCCCTTTAATCTTATTTAGTTAGTTAAAACAATTTTCAAAACCCCCAGATTGTTACTTGCAGATTTAGATTTCAGTTAATTAGTTTCCTCCCTGTGGAGATCGACCCTACTTCCGCTATCTTCTTAGTTAGTTGACTTAGGTTTTATTTTTGGTGTATAACGACACACATCAAATTTTGGCGCCGTTGCCGGGAGGCAATTTAATTTTCTGTTTATTTATTTCTGTCTCGTCTTAAGGAATTTCTAATTCCTTAAGACTGATCTTATCTTTCTCTTTATAGTTGTGTATGAGCAGGTCCCAAAGGCTCGAATTAGTGGAAGCTGATCCGGAGCCTGAAAGAACCTTCCTACGCAGGAAGAGAGGGTTAGATAAGACTATTCAGGAGGAAGACTTGAGTACTTCTGAATCCGTCTTTGACAGTTTCATTTTCGAGGAAGATCTAACTGTTGAGACTACAATTCCAGCAAGGATGCCTAATATTGCTAGCCATTCTGAGCCTACAACTGCATGTATACCTCAAGGATTCAAACTTAAAACGGACGAAGATGGAACTACTTTCGATCTTCGTCCGTCTTATATCAAGCTTGTCCAGCAGGATAAGTATAGGGGTGTGGCTGGGGAAGATCCGAGGAAGCATATGGAGACCTTTGCTGACTACTGTTCTTCTATTCCGGTTTCCAAAGGGGTGACAGCTAACAAGATCAAGGAATTCTTGTTTCCTTTTTCCCTCACTGATAATGCCAAAGACTGGTTGAAGAATTTAAATCGAGAAGAGTTGGGTATTACCGACTGGACCACACTCGCACTGGCCTTCTACAAGAAATACTTTCCGCCGCAGAGGACGAATGCTTTGAGGGGTCAGATTACTAATTTCAAGCAAACGGCTCATGAAAATTTCTATGAGTCCTGGGATCGATTCAAGACGCTAGTGAGGTCTGTTCCTCACCATGGGTTCGAGCAGTGGTTTCTGTGTAACCAGTTTTACACCAGGTTATATGACGATCATCGAGCCATTCTAGATGCCGCGTCAAACGGGAGGATCCAGAAGGAAATAGATGATGATAAGGGTTGGAAACTAATTGAGGAGATGGCAACCCATTGTGCTGAATATGGTAATCCGAGGAGTGGTACACGGACGATAGCTAGTATCGATTCTGAAGGTCTGGATGCAAAATTCGATAAACTAAATGCCAGACTTGACAAATGGGAGAAGAAAGCTGAAGATAACCAACATACGGTTCATTTGCTGCAGCAGGATGATATGATTACTTGCAAGAGGTGTGGTGAAACTGGTCACACGGCTATAGACTGTCTCGCTGAAAGGGAACAAGTCTTTTCCTTTCAACAATACCGTCAAGGAGGTGGGTACTACAATCAAGGGAATATCCATCCCAATTTGAGATGGACAAGCCAGAACGTCTTAAATCCTACACCTCCACCACCATAGCCGACGTATCAACCGCCGCACAAGCAAGGATTTCAGAACATCCAGCAAGCGAGTTCCTCATCTGTAGGAATTTCAGAAGTCGGGGAGTTAAAGTCTATGATCCAAGCTTTAGCTATCCAAATGAGCAAAACTGATCAAGCAACGAATGCTACTATTAAGCTTTTGGAGTCGCAGATTGCTCAATTTGCAGGAGTTCGATCGACTAGGCAACCCGGGCAGTTACCGTCTCAAACTGACAAGAACAAGGAGATCGACCCTACTTCCGCTATCTTCTTAGTTAGTTGACTTAGTGTGACAACCCTCGCGAATGCGGAATAATAAAACAAACAAGCATGTGAGTTATAATGCGGAAAATAGGTAGTTTTAAAAACCTTTATACATGCAAGTTAAATAAGACGAGGACTGTCAAAATATTACAACTAAATACGGAAATACAACAAAGAGACGGGGTCTCTTCAAATGTTAGCAAAGAACAAGTGTTTAGCAAAACTAGCTAATATCGTCTAGAGGTGAAAACTTCCAGGGACAACGCCCGCTAGCTCACACCCGAACCCCAAAACATCATATCCAAAAAGTCATCCAAGCAAGCAACCTGTTCATCCATGAAAAACATGAACGCCACAGTCAGTGGGGAGTAACTTCGGGTTCTCCCAGCCATATCACATTAAACGTACATCCAAGGAAATACAAAAGTAAAATCATGCATATATAGATATACATGTGAGATACGATAAGGATAGATAGGCAATACGATAAATAATGATAAGAGCATATGGAACACAAATCCGAATCCATCATGTGATACAAAGACTCGGGGAAGACACTCTTAGGCTACCGAATACGCTCACTAGGGCTTGCATCTCACCGTTAGCGGTATAAGTTTGATAAGATTGAGACTCGACAGACAAACCAAGTCAAGACATGCGATGATTACAATAGATCCAATATATTATCATCCATTCACAAACCAAGACATTGACGGTGCCAAATCATGCAATGACCATGAACAATATCATGAAATCACGCATTCAAAGACGACACAAGACGACAACTCTCACGGTAAATGAAACGCACGAGCATCGTGTACATGGCAAGTATGATTAACAGGCATCCACGGGATAAAGCATTTCCCTGAACTCATACACGATGCTACATTTCGTATATGTAGACTAATTTCCTCCTGGTAGCACGACGATAATAATACGGTCCTCGTCTAAACCTGGCCAGATTCTCGGAATAAACGTGTTCCGATTCGACATGCGATACACGTTTCGCACCCAAGACTCGGTCTTACAAAGAAATCGCCGAGTACCCCAAATTCGGTAGATCAATTCACGAAAGAGGCGGAAAGAGCTCAAGCCTCATAACAAGCGGTACGCTACATGCAAATAACACCACCTCGCAAGTACACAACATTTGACGGCCGGGTCGATCAACGCATAGCGTTCAACTCCCAACAACGTCGTCGTATGCCCACTACACATGTATTTAAGCAGTAGCATACCTCTCCGTTCCGAATTCCAAGCCTTACGAACGGAAAGGTAGCCAAGGGAATGAGAGTACAAAGCATAAGACAAAATAGTGCTCAAACCGTATCATTTGTATAAACCGACTCAAAGTGGGACAAAGCAAAAACCGTCACAAAACATGTGATACAAGCGAAGGAAAATATCATATATCCAAAACATGAATCAATACATGATACCCAAGCATTAGACCAAGTTTAAGAAGCATAATAAATAAGAAACATAGATAACTCTCCAAAACGACAAGTTTGGAACTAACTTATACAAGGGTTCACTTCAAACTGTCATAACTATAGTTCTAGATATGGGAATGCAGAAATTCCAAGTCGAGGTGATAGCTTATCCTCTTACGGTTCCAACGAGTGGTCACAAGCCCAAAACAAGTAAGTAACGAAGGAGATATGAGCATTCTACCAAAAAGGGTCGGGGCTGTGAATTTGCACGAATCCACCCGAGAACAACAACATTATTTCTATCATTTCAAATTTTCATAATTCACTTCTATCAACTATCAACAATCAATATTCATCATCAACAATCATCAACTAACACCAATCATCATCAAAATCATAATTTCTAAGCTTTCTAATTGTATTCCAAAAACGAATTCTAACATGGAAATCATGTAAAACACGTAAATGATACCGAGTAACCCTTCACCGTTACCTTTACGCGTCTTTAATCGATTACTAAGCCTTCCTAGTAGTCTCCACCTACAATTAGGCAATATAAGGTGAATATACTTCACCTTGAGAAAGACGGATAATTTAAAAAGCGAGAAAGACGGTAATTTTATTACCAATACGGATAGAGGAAGCTAAGAGGGGAAGTATAAGACGAACTTACGCGAATTTGAGCGAGAAACGAAGGAGTAGCGACGAATCTAAGCTTGAAAGGATATGGAGGCTAGGTTTTGGGTTTATTTGGTGAAGAAGAAGGAGATGTAGTTGTGAGGAAATGAATTAGGTTTAGGGTTTGAGGGAGTATATGTAGGGTGAGTCGGAAAAGTCAACGAAAGTCAAAGACGGCTCAAAAGTCAAGAAAAGTCAAAGACTACTTAAAATTCAAGAAAAGTCAAAGACGACTTAAAATTCAAGAAAAGTCAAAGACGACTTAAAATTCAAGAAAAGTCAAAGACGACTCAAAAGTCAAGAAAAGTCAAAAACGACTCAAAAGTCAAGAAAAGTCAAACTCGACTCAAAAGTCAAGAAAAGTCAAACTCGCCTTAAGACGGAATTTTCATGAAATCTCACAGAAATTCCAAATACGAACTCGGAAATTCTAAATTCGACTCAGAACATAAAATTATAAATTAAAACTTAAATTTGCTGAAAAGATTTCGTAAATTATTTCTACTAGAAAAATAGGGTACATTTCCGGGTGTTACACTTATAATGTAGCTGTTTAGTAGTTTTTTGGATATAAATTACTTAGTGATTAATAAAAGGAAAAAAGAAAAAAAAAATAGAAGAAGAGCTTGATCAAAATTAATGTAACTCCTTTAAAACTATAACAAATTTTTATGTTTAATTGATATTGTTTTTCAAATTATGTCACTTAAGATGCATGCCTACACATCTAAAAAAAATCAAAACTCACGTAATTCTTCACTTATGTTACTTACTTTAGCCTCATTATTATGAGCAAGCTGGCCTGGCAGACTGTTTGTTTACAATATTTTTTTTAAATTTAAACATTGATGTTACTTTTACAGACGTATAGTGTAGTGGTTTAGTTGGTTTTTTGGTTATAGTTTTTTAGTGATTAATAAAAGGGAAAAAAAGAAAACGTATAAGAAGGGCTTGATCGAAATTAATGTAAATCTTTTAAAACGATATGAAATATTTAAGTTTAATTGATATCGATTTTCAAATTACGTTATTAGGATGCCGACGTATCTCGAAACAATCAAAACCGACGTAGTTCTTCAGTTACCTTACTTAACTTTACAATGTCGGTTATAGGGGTTGTGATCAATCTTCATTTTTCATCATTGTCTTCTTCGGGAGTTTCGGCAACGGATGAAGCATCGGTTGTTGTTACTAAATGTTGGAGCTAGTGTCCTCCACAGTTAGTGTGATAACATGAATAAATCTCTTACAGGTTCACAGGGTATACTTAGTATTCTTATCAGTTGATTAACGTTTATCGATAACGGTTGGCTTGCTAGGAGTTTGACGTTATTGTCATTTTAATGGCGGTGATCAACTGGTCCCTAAAAGTCACACCTAAAGGATGTGCCTGAGAGATGTGATTATATGAATAATATAATCACATTGATGCCTTATTAAATGACTAAAAGGTTAGTCGATGTATATGACTAAAAGGCTAGTCAATGTAATGATGATACGATTATTTAATAACGAGTAAATAATATTAGCTGAGACGAATTAAATGTAATTCGTAATTAAATATAAACCGTTATATTTAATCAATGTATATAATATAAGCTTAAACGAATTAAATTGTTAATTCGTAATTAAACATAAAATGTTATATTTAATTAGCAAATTATAAATATACGGATATTTATAGTTGACGGATATATTATATTACATACTAATATAACCGAAAAAGGAAAGAAAAAAAAATCGTCTTTTTCCCTCCTAATTTTCGGCTAATAAGAGACAAAATTAAGAGAAACATCTCCAATTATTTTCTTATGGTAACTAGGTCAAAACCTAATAACAAAAGGGTTAAAAGAATGAAAAAGACTTCTCCTTCTAACCCTGGAGGTACACGGCCGAAACACATAGAGAGCAACAAGAAAAATTCTGATTTTTCTCTCTAATTCTCTCTATCATTCATCATCACAAAAGAAAAATTAGCAGTAACTTTTCTTGAAAATTCTAGCACATGCAAGGCATATCTCGGAGCATCTTGGGTGCAACAATTAGGAGAATATCGATTTCGATATTGTTCATATCCCAAATTTGCTAGGACCAAAAGGTTAATTCTAGATTCATATTAATTTTATATTATGCAATTCATTTATGACTCGTAATTCATATACTATAGTTTCGTTATAATCCGTAATTTAATGAGGAAATATACCGATATTTCCTACAAGTGGTAATAGAGCCAAGGGCTACGAAATTATTTTATATGTTTTTCATAATTGATGAAATATAAGATTAGAAATTTTTATTTTGTTTTTTTTTAGTTTTGTTTTCAGGCGAGAAAGAAAAAAAAAAAGTTTTTTTATTGTTTTTCCATTTTGATTCATTATAATTGTTGTTTTAAATAGTTAACACGATAACATGATGAATTTGTAGTTGTTTTGATTTAATAAGGATTAAATTAAAATGGAAATGGAAATCGATTTGAATGTTCATTGCTATATATTTTTCGGTATTCATTGATTTAGATATTCATTTTAAATTGTTAAATTGCATCATCTAGTTTGTATCGATGTTTAATAATGATTAGATGTTGATAATTTGTACCGATCTTGAAAATATTAGTAACATCAAATTAAATTGTATATTTAAAAAAAAAAAAAAAAAAAAAAACTGTTTCGGTTCTTTTTATTTTTGGCCGAATATTTTTTTTTGTTATTATTCATTATAATGATAATGTTTCGTTTATCGTTGTGAAGAAGTTCACAATAATAGGATACCCAATTATTTTAAAGAGGTTTAAAATAATGTTGTATTAATTCATGTTAAAGAATATGAATTAAAATTGGATTATGTTTGGTTGGGATTATTGTGATTAATTAAGGAATTATCACATAAATTTGATCATTTTAAAAGGTGGTTTGGATAAATTACTCTTCATAATTAAAGAATTATGTCTTGAATGTTTAATTTATAGTTGATGCATTTTATCTTGTTGAATGAATGGTTGAATGGTTTAATTTACGTATTTTTGCAAGCGGTTGTAATTTGTATTACCTAGTGTGGCCTTAGTTGATCATGTTTTCGTAATGATGGAAACATGATCTTTGATGTAATTTTGAGATCTCGAATCTCCATTTTATTTTTCATTAAATTATGTTTGTTTTAAATTAGAATGTAAATAGGTTTATATTTTGTAATTTATTAAATGTATTTTGAGAAGACTAAAGATGGAGATCGGATTGCTCACTCCCGTTACATGGACAAAGATGGAACATCAAGACAAGCTTCTCGGGTCCAAATGGGTTGGATTCCAAAGTTGTATTTTTGTTCATTTTGGTAGATAGGCCACACTAGGACTTTGTAATATTTTTATGTATTTTTCCGTTCTTGTTGCTTATTCATCACATGATAGTTATTGCATCATATTCCGCCTAAACAAAACCACCTACTACTAAAATGCATGAAAATTGACTCATATAGTTTGAATGTTAGTTATCATGGACATAAAGATGTCACTCGAATTTAAGCCATCATTTTAGTTTATTCATTCTTGCATGCTAGATATTAGTTCACTTAAAATTGAATTAAAATAAAATTGATGGGATCTTCCTCTAAACCTAAAATTGAGACTAGTCTTTATAGGCCAAACTACTATGAATCCCTTATTCGTCGGTAGGCATATAGGACCTTACTCTCCATATGACCCCTTCTACGTTGGGTAAGTAGTGTGTATTGACCTATTTTATCTCAACATTATAGTCCGAAAAGTTTCTCGTGATTATGATGGACTAAAGATAGAATTTACATAAATTTATCGACCAAGAATTCTAAAGGTACAATTAGCCAAGAGGTTGGCTTATCAATTTACAGATAATTGAGTCTTGGGATCATTTATATAATTCTTGAGGGAGGTCAATTGTGTAAATGCTCGAGTCTTTGCATTAAAACAAATTTTGCACTAGAGTTAAATTCAAATCGATGAGTATGCTTATTATGGTTTTTCTTCTTTTTCAGAGTAGAACTCGTTTATATTGATAATACTGCATATAACAAATGGCTGGAAATACTGATATCCCTATGCCAAGTGCCACACTCGCGCGTGAAGCCTGGCTTAAAGCTTTTATGGACCACATGAATCAGTCCACGCGACTGAAGAATGACGGGTCCAACTTTGCGGACTGAGAGGCGACATTACGGAATGCTGCCATTGCTGACGGTAAGCTCAAGTACTTGACTGAGCCAATACCGCCAAACCCAGGCCCCAATGCGAGACCTAACGAGACACTTGAATATAGTGACTTCGTTATGGAAGCGGGTGCGATAAAGAATGTACTCATCTTTGCAATGGAAAGCAATTTGCAAAGACGCTTCATTGCCCAAGGTGCAAACAATATTTTCACCACGCTCACTAACGAATTCTCAAAAGCACCAAGGATCGTTACTTATGAGCATACCTGTCGCTTCTTTGAGGCGAAACTCCAGAAGGGCCAACAGGTTAGCCCACACATTCTTTATATGATTGAGAATGTCGAGAAAGTGGAGGCACTTGATTGCAAAATCAGTGAGAGCATAGTCATTGACCGTGTGCTTCATTCACTTCATGATGATTTTGCCCTTTTCAGGGCAAATTACTATATGAATGATATGAAGAAATACACTTCAATTAGGCTTGTAAATCTTCAAATCTCCGGTAGAGGATACTTCTTCTAGGTAACACAATGATCCACCTCAAAACGGTAGATACAAACAAACATAACATCACTCAACACAATCAATAAACAAGTTAGAACCTAACAAACATCAAGTACACCAAAGACTACCACCTTAGGTCCTTAAGTCTACCCATCTCTCATTTATTATTTCAAGGTCAAGTAGTTTAAGTTTAGGGTTCACGTGTGTGCGTCGGGAGCGATAAAGCTCTGATACCAACTGTGACAACCCTCGCGAATGCGGAAATATAAAACATACAAGCATGTGAATTATATAGCGGAAATAGGTAGTTTTAAAAAACTTTTATACATGCAAGTTAAATAAAACGAGGAGTGTCAAAATATTACAAACTAAATACGGAAATACAACAAAGAGACGGGGTCTCTTAAAATGTTAGCAAAGAACAAGTGTTTAGCAAAACTAGCTAAGATCGTCTAGAGGTGAAAACTTCCAGGGACAACGCCCGCTAGCTCACACCCGAACCCCAAAACATCATATCCAAAAATGCATCCAAGCAAGCAACCTGTTCATTCATGAAAAACATGAACGCCACAGTCAGTGGGGAGTAACTCCGGGTTCTCCCAGCCATATCACCTTTAACGTACATATAAGGAAATACAAAAGTAGAGCATGCATATATAGATATACATGTGAGTTACGATAAGAAAAGATAGGCAATACAATATATAATGATAAGATCATGTGGAAATCAATTCCGAAACCATCATGTTATTCAAAGACTCGGGAAAGACACCCTTAGGCAACTATATACTCACTAGGGCTTACATCTCACCGTTAGCGGCATATACTTGATAAGATTGAGACTCGACAAACAAACCATACCAAGTCATTCAATGATCAATCATATAATCATTCATCCAACCATACCAATATATTGACGACATCTCTCACGGTAAATGAAACGCACTAGCATCGTGTACAATAGCAAGACAAGCCAATGGAAGTCCACAGGATAAGACGTTTCCCTGAACCGTATACGATAAGACGTTTCGTATACTCATGACCTAGACAAATAAGTTCACGGGATAAGACGTTTCCCGGAACCATGTACGATAAGACGTTTCGTACACACAAGACTCTAATCCTCTCGGTAGGACGACGATAATAATACGGTCCTAGTCTAAACCTGGCCAGACTCTCGGAATAAGACGTGTTCCGATTCGACATGTGGTAAGACGTTCCACATCCAAGACACGGACTTACAATATATATGCCGAGTACCCCAAATTCGGTAGATCAATTCACGAAAGAGGCGGAAAGAGATCTATAGTCAAAAGTCAAGCTAGTACGCTACATGCAATAACACCACCTCGCAAGTATACAACATTTGACGGTCGGGTCGACCAACGCATTGCGTTCGCCTCCTAACAACGTCGTCATATCCCCACTAAACATGCATACAAGCATCAAGGATACACCCCATCGCTCCGACATTCCAGTCTAACGAGTATAAGGGTGTAGCCGGGAAATGAGAGTTCATAGCACAAATCATTAGTGCTCAAATCATACATTTGTAAAAACCGACTCAAAGTGGGAACATACCAAAAACCGTCACAAAACATGAGAATAGGGAATCATATAAGTTTAAATATGATAAACATGAGTTAATACATGATACATAAGCATTAGAAAAAGTTTATGAAGCATAATGAATAAAAACATAGATCACCTCTCCAAAACAACATTGTTTGGAAACCAACGAAAACAAGGGTCCACTTCAAACGGTCATAACTAGAGTTCTAGACATGGGAATGCAGAAATCAAAGTGGAGGTGATAGCTTATCCTCTTACGGTTCCAACGAGATGTCACACGCCCAAAACAAGCAAGTAACGAAGGAGATATGATCATTTTACGAAAAGGGGTCAGTGCAGGAAAAGTTCTGTTGGCAGCGGGTGACGCGGCCTGCGTCCTACGACGCAGCCTGCGTCCTATTCGGACAGGTAAGAGTCACACAAGTCACCACAATTTCACTAAGGCATAATACAAGTATCATCTATCATCACAATTCATCAATTCTCATATCAATTATCAACTAACAACAACCAACAACAACACAAGTCCTAAGCATACTAACCATAATCTAAATACGGTTTCTATCCTAGAAATCACATAAAACACGTAAATGATATCGAGTAACCCTTCACCGTTACCTTTTCGCGTCTTTAAACGGTTTCTAAACCCTCCTAGTCTCCACCTACATACAATTACATAATAAAAGATGAATATCATTCACCTTAAGAAAGACGGATAATTTAAAAAGCGAGAAAGACGGTAATTTTATTACCAATACGGATAGAGGAAGCTAAGAGGGGAAGAATAAGACGAACTTACGTGAATTTGAACAAGAAATGAAGGCGTAGCGATGATTCGAAGATGGATGGAAATGGAGGCAAGGTTTTGGGTTTCTTAGAGAAGAAGAAATGAGTTTGGTGTTTGTTGAATGAAAAATAGGTTAAAGAGTATGAGGATAAGTAAGGAAAAAGTCAACCAAAAGTCAAGACGGTTCCAAAGTCAAGAAAATTCAAACTCGACTCAAAAGTCAAGAAAAGTCGAACTCGACTCAAAAGTCAAGAAAAGTCATACTCGACTCAAAAGTCAAGAAAAGTCAAACTCGACTCAAAAGTCAAGAAAAGTCAAACTCGACTCAAAAGTCAAGAAAAGTAAAACTCGACTCAAAAGTCAAGAAAAGTCAAACTCGCCTTAAGACGGGATTTTCATGGAATCTCGCAGAAATTCCAAATACGAACTCGGAAATTCTAAATTCGACTCGGAACAAAAAATTATAAATTAAAACTTAAATTTGCTGAAAAGATTTCGTAAAATATTTATACTAGAAAAATAGGGTACATTT
>JAIUZE010074355.1:0-98332 GCA_022085475.1 Heliosperma pusillum | reverse complement strand
ATCATATGACACTTGTGAATCTTGTCTCCTAGGAAAGTTGACCAAATCTCCTTTTACCGGAACTGGAGAAAAGGCTAGTGAGCTTTTAGGACTCATACATTATGATGTATGTGGTCCAATGAAAGTTCAAGCTAAAGGTGGATATTCTTACTTTATAACTTTCACTGATGAGATGTCAAGATTTGGATTTGTTTATCTAATGAAACATAAGTAAGAATCCTTTGAAATGTTCAAAAGATTTCGCAGTGAAGTTGAAAAACAAACTGGTAAGAATATAAAGGCACTGAGATCTGACCGTGGAGGTGAGTATCTCAGTGATGAGTTCACTGATTATTTAAGACAAGATGGGATCTTGTCACAGTGGACTTCTCCTGGAACGCCACAACATAATGGTGTTTCAGAAAGGAGAAATCGAACCTTATTAGATATGGTGAGATCCATGATGGGGTTCACTGATCTTCCTAATTTCCTATGGGGATATGCTTTGGAAGCTGCTGCGTACATATTAAATAAAGTTCTCACTAAGGCAGTCACTAAAACACCATATGAGATATGGAAAGGACGTAAGCCTAACCTTAAGCATTTGAGGATTTGGGGTTGTCCAGCTTATGTTAAGCGACTGCAGTCAGACAAGCTTGAAGCTAAATCTGACAAATGTAGATTTGTTGGTTATCCCAAGGAGACTATGGGATACTATTTCTATCACCCTTCTGAACACAAAATGTTTGTGGCCAGAAATGCAACCTTTTTAGAAAAGGAATTCCTTAAAGAAGGAAGTCATGGTGTAGAAATAGATCTTGATGAGATCAAAGATACCAATGAGTCAACAGTAACTCAGGAGCATGAGATGCCAAATGAGCAACTTTTATTTGATGTTTTAAAGTTGCCATCAACAGGTCAAACCTCAAATGTTGAGGAAAATCAGTTGATTAATGAATCAACCGTGGAACCTGAGCAACCAGAAAATCAAATAGTACATGAGCCTCTAAGAAGGTCGATTAGGGAAAATCGTGCACCAAATAGATTAAATCTATTAGTGCAAGATGATGAGGCTAATCATATTAATGATATAACTCACATTGATGACGATCCCAGATGCTTCAAAGAGGCTATGGCAAGTCCAGACCATGAGAAATGGCTAAAGGCCATGGAATCCGAGATGGAGTCTATGAAAATCAACAAAGTGTGGACTTTGGTTGATAACTCTAAAGACTTAAAACCCATTGGATGCAAATGGGTGTTTAAGAAAAAGATTGGAGCAGACGGTAAGGTTGAGACCTATAAAGCCCGTCTTGTTGCCAAGGGGTATAATCAAAAGGAAGGTATTGATTATGAAGAAACGTTCTCCCCTGTGGCAATGCTCAAATCTATTCGGATTCTGCTTGCTATAGCTACATACTATGATTATGAGATATGGCAAATGGATGTGAAAACAGCTTTCCTCAATGGGGAGTTAAAGGAAGATGTCTATATGACTCAACCTGAAGGTTTCACATTGCCATCTTCTAATGATAAAGTATGTAAGCTTCAACGATCTATTTATGGATTAAAGCAAGCTTCTCATAGTTGGAATATCCGTTTTCACACGACAATTGAAAAGTTCAATTTTGTGCGATGTGAGGAGGAGCCATGTGTGTACAAGAAGGTTAGTGGGAGCATTATCATTTTCTTAGTATTATATGTTGATGACATTTTACTAATGGGAAATGATGTACTAACCATGCAAGAGACAAAGGCTTGGCTATCTAAACAGTTCTCTATGAAAGATTTGGGAGAAGCAACTTATATTCTTGGAATAAAGATCTATAGAAATAGATCAAGGAAGTTGCTTGGACTCTCCCAGTCTATGTACATTGATACAATTTTAAAGAGGTATCACATGGAAAATTCCAAAAAGGGCTATTTACCAATAGGCTCTGGAATTTCTCTATCTAGAAAGGATTGTCCTAAGACTCTAGAAGAGAGGGAACGCATGAACAAAGTCCCATATGCAAGTGCAGTGGGAGCTCTCATGTATACCATGACATGTACAAGGCCTGATGTTGCTTACGCGCTAGGAGTAGCGAGTAGGTACCAAGGGAATCCAGGCGAGGAACATTGGAAAGTGGTGAAATCCATCCTTAAGTACTTGAGAAGGACTAAGGACCAATTCCTCATTTATGGAGACAATGACCTTAATTGTTTGGGTTATACTGATGCTAGTTTTGCATCAGACAAGGATGATAGCAAGTCTACCTCTGGTTTTGTTTTCACTTTGAATGGTGGAGCAGTGAGTTGGAAGAGTTCCAAACAAGCCACAGTTGCAGATTCAGTAACTGAAGCAGAGTATATAGTTGCATGTGATGCTGCTAAGGAAGCCGTTTGGATTAAAAAGTTCTTAACTGAACTTGGTGTAGTTCCTTCAGTGAAGGAAGCTGTTCCTTTAATGTGTGACAATACCGGGGCTATTGCACAGGCCAAAGAGTCAAGGTCACACCAACGATCTAAGCATGTTCTGCGAAAGTTTCATCTGATTAGAGAAATTATTGAACGTGGAGATGTTCAAGTACAAAAGGTAGAAGGAAAAGAAAATCCCGCAGATCCCTTCACGAAGGCGCTTGGATCAAAAGATTTTGATAAGCATAAGTGGAGTATTGGATTAAAGTTCATGAGTGATTGGCTCTAGGTCAAGTGGGAGATGATTTTTGAAATTATGCTCTAGACCCAATCGTTATGTAACATATTTTAAACACATTTCATATTGTTTTATTTATTATTAATTGATATTAATAAAATGGCATTGTTTATTATCATATTGTGTTTGAGAACCATATGTGATAAGTCCTTGATTTAACTGTATGCTTGACATTATAATGGAGATTATAATAATGAGAGTCAAGCATTAGAGGGTTTGATCAAAAGAAGTTCTTGGTCCAAGGGTTATCAAAAGGGGCTTTGATGATCCAGAAGGACTAATATATGTACAACCTTATTCATTGGATGAATATAATGGATCTCATTCATTACGTTGTATGTATAGGTGACCATATGGAGATATGATCATTGAACTGACCGAAAGGAGGTTTCCCAGTGGTTGTTTTACCTATTAACTGTCAATGTGGAAATTCTCATAAGGAGTGAATGTAATTCTTTTTCCTTTGACCTGAGTTCGCCATTGTAATTAATAGAATACTTGTTATACTTTGATGCCTGACAACTAGTGTGTAAAAATACTAGTTGAACGGTTATTGGGTTTAATTGAGTACCTATGAAGTTAGTGGTGAGTCGGATGGAATCCATCAACTCGAGGTAACGAGTTTGAACTCTATGTTGTCATTAATCTTATTGGTTGTATCAAGACCTTGGCCAAGGCAGATGAATGTTTCAAGAAATGTGTTTCTTGAAGTCGATTCGCCAACCATAATGATTGACATGGAACATAGTGGTTATCTAACAGGGTTTGACAGTTTTTAACCATACCCTAGGATGATCCAGAGTTGTAAAGATGGAAGGAAATGATACATTACCCTTAACCAGGTTCGTCTTCATCGGATGTTGATATTCACATTATCCAGTCGTTGAGGAGTGTTGTTAGACGCCAACCTCGATCAGTAATTAAGACGATTGACTCTGGGTCAAGTGGGAGATTGTTGGAATTATGCCCCAGACCCAATCGGATAGGTAACGTTAATTACTGCTGGCTTAATGTTGAACCTAGATGGTCACACACTTACGGGTTAACGTTTACACTTAAGATGACTTTATATTATTATATTATAATAATTAAAGTATCTAGATGACATATTATTGTATTAATTGCTAACACAAAAGATATAATAATAAAAGGAGAAAGAGTTCCATAAGTATTAAAATAAGGAAATAAAATAAGGAGTTTATTTTATTCTTCCCTGTAAATACTTGGAGTTGGTAATTGGAAAACAATACAATTCATTGAGTTAGTTTTCCACCAAAAATATAGAGAGAGAAAAAAGGTTTTTCTCAAGGTTTCTCATATTTCCGAGTCGTCTCAAAGGTTGAGAGTGTAATTCGTACCCGGTGTGGATACACTAGAGACTTCGTACTTTCGGAGTTAATTGCTAATCCGTCTTAATTCCAGGTATGTAATTAATCCCTTTTATTTACATCAGTTAGAATGCAATAGGTCTATTAAAGGATCGTATAATTATTATTTCCGCTGCGTATATCGATCCTTCAGGTTTCACATATAGATCATATCACAATAACGAGATAGTCTTGCTTAGAACTGTATTTAGCTTATAATTTACGGTGTACTTCCTTGTCCAAATCATTTCTTTACATTTTTATTGTTTGTGAGTGTTAATTAATAATATAATCAAAGATAAACATAGCATAATTAATACCGATTTTATCTTTAAATGGCCTCTAAAAAGAATTTTATGATTAATACGGTACGGTGCCAAAAACTTTTCGCTACGGAAAATAACATCTATCCACGATTTGAGTTGTCTACATCATTTAATAAAGAAGAATAGTCCCTAGCTTTAAGCAAGTACAAATTTCGAAAATTTGAACTAAAATTTCTCATTTTTAATTTTTCAGAGGAGACGAGCTCCCCCTGCTAACCCCATAAATCCGCCACCGTTTACACCCAAATCGGTGGTGCAAGTACGTACCAAGTAACCATATCCTTGAACTTTGTAAGAAAACAAGAGGCGACAAAATCTAACTTTCTGACATACTACAAAGTAATATTATGAGTAATTAACATACTAGATTACTAGTATAATTAAGAATATATAAGGCTCTCTTCTCTATACATACATACATATAAATATAAACATGAATATATAATTAAACATAGGGTACTTTTGGTGTACATTAATACATAGTTGACCATAGAAGAAGTTTATAATCTTCTTAGGATCGGATCTACGTTTATGTCGGTAGTATCTTATAGTGTTACCACCGTTTTTCTCATTTTCACACCGCAACTTGACTTTGTTACCATTTGAGGGCAACATGACACACAACTTAATGACTACTTACCCTACATATCAGGGCAAAACTTGGGCATCCCTTAGATATAAGGGTCATTGTTACCTTATGGTGTACTATTTGGAAATTCACTTGGTCTCTCTTGAATTAATTGAAATGTTCACGAGTCTGGAATCGGATTGTATTGGATCGAATCAGAAAAACTCGGAGATCAAACAGCCTCATACATATCCTAAGAATAGGGCCTTATGAATAATAATGGAACGGATTTGATTAGGCTAATTAAACCCTATTCAGTCAAGATTCTATCTTTGTTTGGTGAACATTAATCTTTTGAAAATTCGTGTATATAAATTTGCAGTTCATAGCAGACAATACCTCTGATATAATAACATTAAGTGATGTAATTTCTAAACATTATAATAAAGTTTCTGAACATTGTTTAGAGAATTATTAGTTTTACTATAAAGTTTCTGAGTTCGTTCAAATTAATATTAATCTCAAAAAATGGAAATACAATTCAAAAACATAACATATAACTATATAAGTTCACTTAAATTTGAGTTTTGATGTCAAAATATTAAAATGTAACGTATAAACTTTGAAAACCTCGTAAAAAATACACATAAACTCATTTATATATTACAAGTATGATGCATGTACGGAGTAATACATTCGATGTATGTTCAATTTGTCTCCCAGGCCAGCTAGCCTATACTCATTTTAAGAATCTTAGATACAAAACGAATATGATACTTAAATCGTGTTCGATCCAACATAATTCTCGAACCCGGCTCGAAATTAAATAAACTTTGCCGTTCAATTAAAATCCATCGTCACACCCACGATTCTAGCTCCTAAAGCTTAAGACTTTGGAATAGGGTTTGTTGTTTTAATGAGATTACGCCTAATTTATGGGCGATATACCATTTTGCATGTCTAATGAAGTCGCACATTTAATTTACAGTCTATTTAACCAAGAAATTAGTGTCAACTCAAATGATCATGAGAAATAAGACAAAAACATTGTTTTCTTCATGTTAAACCCTATTTATATATACACAACAAAATCAAATGATTCCTATCACATACTTTAATCTTTATTATAATATAAATACGTATTTTATTTCTCTACTTTTTCTTTGTTCCTTGACTAAAGGTTACTTAGTAACCAAGCTAATTTAATTAATCATCATTTGTATTTGTAATATATTAAAGGAACGTCCTAGGAATTCAATTTGAGTTAATAGTGCTTGCTTAACTTAACTTAGAAGTGAACGTAAATTAAGTAATGTTATTACACTTTTATGTATGGGTCGAACCCCAAGTGCAATTAGATTGATTTATGCCTTATTTAACGGGTTTAATTAACGAGAGGAAACTAATTAACTAAGTAAACGATAAAATTAATTGTAAACTATTCAATTGTATTGTATAATTATCTGTTAGTATGCATTTCATGTATTATTCTCATCAAGAATACATCGTTAACGGTTTCTCACCCACGTAACCTTCATTTCAATTTTCGGGGCCGTCAAATAATTTTGAAAGGCTCCGTTTTAAAAGACTATTTGAGGTCTGTATCCGAGAAAAACTTATTGTTTCTTAGTGGATGGCACCCGAATAAGGAAAGTTAGTAAAATAATTTCTAAAAAGTTTAGGGCAGGGTGTGCGGTTATGAAAACCTCTTAACCTTGTTGTTAGACCGGCCTAGTCAACTTCCATTGTACGGCTTCCTCCATTACACGGTGCACCGAACCTCAAACTCGGGACAAAAAAAAAACACAGATTTAAAGATCCCAGTAGGTCTTTTTGGCTTATTTTCAGCTTATTTCTGTTCAGCTGGCTATCTGGCATTATTAAATACAGTACAATTCAACTTTAGTCATCAGTTTATTCAACTCATCTCTTCACAAAATTAACTCTTATTTCAGCTTCAATCACTTCGGCTCAGCTCAATTAAATTCAGTTTAATTCAGCTCAACTCCATTGAATTTCGTTCAGCTCTTTTCAGCCGAAAAGAACATGACAGTCTTGTTTTAGGCATATTATATGTCTTAAAGCTAACAGACTATACATCTTAAAGTTTAAAACAAATCCAATACTTGATCAGTATTAAGATTAAGACGTATAATATCCGTTTAAGAAGTTGACGAAAGTCCTTCAATATTTTTCTTCAAATGAAAAAAAAAGTAGTTGCAAATTTGCAATGAATGATAGTAAGAAGGATTTAATGAAAACACGTATGAGTCACATGGTCCTAAGTTTTTGTAACTCGTTTTCGGCGTAGCTGGCACTTCGACCACTAGTGTCTATGCCCACTCCCACCGAATAGTAGTGTTCCACTAACCACTATTCACCTATTCTCTTTAATATTTTATTGTTAATAAAAAAAAGAAATTCTCAACTTCTAAATTATTATTGGTCCAATAGCTGTTAAAAACCAACAAAAAAAAGAAACTTCTCAAATAAAATTGTTAATTTTATACGGAGTATTTATTAAATAGATTTATATGAGGTCATGTATAACGAAGCTAATTTGGAAATGTGAGTATCGTTACTTATTAATGGTGAATAAATAAATAATGGGCAATTCTAAATGGATTTTATCAACGAGAAAAGAAAATAAACATTATTTCATTTTAATAGTTATAAGTATATATAAGAAGGTCCTAGTTGTTTTTAGTTTAATTTCAACTCTTATTCAACCCACTTCAGCTTATTTCAGTTCAACGTAATTCAATTCAGTTCAATTCAGCTTATTTTAGCTATATTTATCTCATCAAACTTTAATTCAAATTAGTCCCATTAAGTTTATTTTAGCTTATTTTAGTTCAGTTCGGCTAACTTCAACTCAATTCATTTTAGCTAAGCTCTTTTCAATTCAAAAGAACATAGCCGAAATTTAAAAACAACAATATAATAATTATTTATCGTACTTTATAATATGTGAGATGTGACTATGCTAGTAATCGGTCTTCTCAATTGGGAAATTTTTTTGAAACTAAACATAAGTAACATGCTCGAATTAACATTTTAGATATTTTTACCATTTTATACAATTGTTTACATTTATTATAACAAACAAAATTCTATATCACTACTATCATCATAAATTATGGAAAATTTGGATAAGTTTCTACAAATAAAAAATGCAAATAATTATTTTTAATAGCCGTTACTACACCCATTGATTTTTAGCATGTTCTAGTAGTTAGCTCCCATAACTCCATAAAGTTATTTATGGTAGGATAATGACATTTCTATTACCAAGTTTCTAAATTTACTACTTATATTACAATTTATTTTTCTTCATAAAATAAAATAAATAACACAAATTTTCACTTATAACAGCACTATTCCGTCCCACGCTTGTGACCTCTAACCTTACAAAGAGCAAGTGAGAAAGGACTCTGAGATGTCATAAGTTTGAAACATTGAGTCGGTTACAAGCAAGACGGTCTGAATAAACAAAGAGTACTTGAAAGAACATTAGTGGTCTCCACCCAACCCATTCTCTTCCATCCTTCCTTCCTTTATATTTCTCACTCCCTTCACTCTCCACTCTTCAGGGCTCAATCATACAACTTCCCTCATTATAATTTTTTAGCCCATTTTTCTCATCTACATTTCCAAAAGATAAATATTGTGGCAAAAATCATATTTTTCGAAGTCGATAAATAAATAAATACAAATTATGTACAATAATATGGTATCACCTCCAGATACTAGCAAAACTACGAAGCTAGAGCGTTACAATAGCTATTTACGACGCGTTAACAACACGAAACTCTTAGCAGCCTCGTCGAAACTCCTTTTCCGGGCCACGCTTCTTGTCGCGCTTGTTCTCGTGTTCATTTTCACGATTAACTACCCTGGCCCGATTGTAGGAGGAGGGGATTCGCAGAATGGCTCTCTGCATACGACGAGTAGGTTTTTCTCATCGTCATTTTATGGTTCCGGAACTGCTTGGGAAAAGCAGGTCCGGAAGTCATCTACCCCGCAACGCCCTAATGGGTTTTCTGTACTTGTTACGGGCGCTGCAGGGTTTGTCGGGACCCATTGTTCCCTCGCCCTTAAAAAACGGGGCGACGGAGTATTGGGTCTCGACAATTTTAACAGCTATTATGATCCGTCACTTAAAAAAGCCAGACAAAATTTACTGTCAAGGTACTATTCCCGTTTTTTCCTTTAAATAAGATTCTCGTATACGAATATAATAATTTATTTATCCGTCTTAATCATTTGTTTATTTATCGAACTCAATGTAATTAGAGTTTTACACGTATTTAATTTGAGCTTACTTTATTTATGATCTTAATAAATTACATGAATACATTTGATACTTTTTTGTCTAGTCATTTTTAGTCATGAGGGTAATACCGTAATGTTGACAATTGTTAGTTAATATTGTCGGTTAAGATCCTTTTTTTGCTTGTTTTGTTCCAATTAAATTAATTGATAACCATTTTTATAATTATAAAAGATTTGATATTAATTAATGATGTTTTTTTTACGAAACTCTTGTAATAATTAGAATCATAATAGAATTGTAAACTTAATTTGTTTCCATTAATTTAAATGATTTGACTATGGCATTATTACCTTTAATTATGCAAAATTGCGAATAATTGAACTATATATTCCAATTTGACTTCTATGAGATTGGATGACAAAAGTCACATGTTTTATGATACTTTTCTGTCTGTCATTTGTTACTTTAATTATTTTTCGTGAATATTATTTTAATTAAAAGTAAATAAATAAATGTCGTTAACTAAGTATTTTTAGTTTAATTGGTAATTTTGAAAATTATTTTGTTTTGTTAATTTATTCTTCTTCATTTGACATTATTGAATTTACCATTAATAAATGTTTATAGGGACATATTTGAACAAATGCCAAAAAATACAGTTAAATGTGATATGTATACAACTGTCCAACTAATTAAAATAAATATTTTCGGTGATTAATAATGACAGGCACCAGATTTTTATAGTGGAGGCGGATCTAAATGATAGCCCAATTCTAAACAAGCTATTTGACATTGTACCATTTACCCATGTGCTACACCTGGCTGCCCAAGCCGGGGTCCGGTACGCAATGCAAAACCCGCAATCCTATGTGGCATCTAATATCGCGGGTTTCGTTAACCTTCTCGAGGTAGCAAAGGCGGCCGACCCGCAACCGGCCATTGTGTGGGCATCGTCGAGTTCCGTGTATGGGCTTAATAAGGATAATCCTTTTTCGGAGAGTGACCGGACAGACCAGCCCGCGAGTCTTTATGCTGCGACGAAAAAGGCCGGGGAGGAGATAGCCCATACTTATAATCATATATATGGGCTTTCTCTTACCGGGCTTAGGTTTTTTACGGTTTATGGGCCGTGGGGTCGGCCCGATATGGCTTACTTCTTTTTTACTAAGGATATTTTACAAGGGAAGACCATTAGTATTTATAAGACCCATGATGGGGGCGAGGTGGCGCGTGATTTCACGTATATCGATGATATTGTGAAGGGATGTGTCGGAGCGTTGGATACGGCCGAGAAGAGTACCGGGAGTGGGGGGAAGAAACGGGGGCCGGCCCAATTGAGGATTTATAACTTGGGGAATACTAGCCCAGTTGGTGTGGGTAGGTTGGTTTCTATTTTGGAAGGGTTGTTGAATGTCAAGGCTAAAAAGCATGTAATTACAATGCCGAGAAATGGGGATGTGCCTTATACTCATGCTAATGTTACTTTGGCCCATAAAGATTTTGGGTACAAGCCCACTACAGATTTGGCAACTGGGCTTAGAAAATTTGTTAAGTGGTATGTAAATTATTATGGTGTTCAAACAAAGGTTAAAAAGGAATCGACCGATGCAGAATGAGGAGGAGGACGAAGATGAGGATCAGGACGAAGACGAGGACGAGGACGAGGACGAGGACGATATATGCACCTCAAGAGTGCATCAATCATCAAGGGAACATGGGCTGTTTGGGGGACCTTTTTAAAAAAGAATTTTTAATTTATTTTTCCTTTTGGTGGGGGGGGGGGGGGGGGGGGGGGGGGGGGGGGGGGGGGGGGGGGGGGGGGGATGGAATTGATGATGAAAATGATGTTGTACTATAGATATAAAAAACTTTCAAGTGTTCATATTACTAAATTATTATATTATTATAGAAGAAATTAGAAAATGAAAAAGGTGGGGCCTAGTTTATAAGTACAAGGAAAAGTAATAATGAAATTTGGGTAACTAACATGAGAATGAATGTCAAAAGTGTAGCAAAGATTTCAATCTAAAATCTAAATGTGAATGAATGTCAAAAGTTAATTTGGAATTGTTGTAGAAATGAAGATTTATGACATCAAAGATCCTTGTTTCTTGTAATTTTTTCCATTAGGATTTGTGACACTTTGTAGGCTTAATTTGTACCAAACAAACGTTTTCATGTTTTTTTTTTCTTTAGAAAAGGTAACTAACATGAGAATATATTGATTTTGTTAGATGCAAAAGTTAGATAGGCACTATAAACGGAAGCACTAAAAGTAATTATCGTGTAAGATCGTATAATAGTTTATTTCCATATAACTGTGTAATTAGCTAAAAGGACGTCTTAATGCTAGACGGTTCTACGGTTATTAGATAATTTGTGAAAGTATAAAAAATAACCTTGATGTAGGTATAAACTAGAAATAGGATCCTTGTCAGTAATGGAAAAGGTCCAATTTTTAGATAAGTATTAGACCTCTCTGATTACGGGAGAGGATCCTATCTCGTATAGGCATTCAGAAACAAATGAATGACTTAAAGGATACTTTAGCATGATGATTAAATGGAAGTGTGATAGGTTTTAGATTGAAAATAGTTAATCTTGCAAGAAGTGTGGAAAGCTCTTTTCATATTTGAAACTTTCATAAAATTAAATTCTTACCAACCTAACAATTTATAAAAAGGAAGTATGAGAGCCTATTTAGGGTGCAAATTTGCACGTTATATTTACTTAATTGTTCAAACATCTAAAAGGAAGTAAGGAACCATCTAGCAAGTAGTTATAGCTCATCTTGTCATTATTGTAGTCATTTGTAGTTATTTGAAAAAAAGGAGATTTTTATGCAACGAGTATATTGGTTTAGGATAAATAATTTTTTGGACTAACTAAATTCTTACTTGTGACAGATGGATATCACATACTTTAAAGTTAAGACATGTCAAATATTAATATAATACCATAAAGTGATAATAAAGACAAAATTTTTAATATTTTTTAGGCAATAAATAAAAAATTTATTATGTATTTAACCCGTCATTTTAAACTTAAGACGTACTTGATAGTTGGTCTTATATGAGAAATTGTGATATGTGTAAATGTGTAATCGTAGAGGTGATTGGTGGTAAAAACTAAAAAGGTTAAGTAATGAGAAAGCGGACAACATATGATGATTGAGCCAAGATTTTGGGGACAAAAGAATGAATGAACGGAACAAAAAGAAGTGGCTTAGCACAAACATAAGTCATAGGTGTCCAAAAGAGGTGGAATTTATTAGTGCTTCATTGGAAAGCTTCATCTCCCATGTTCACCCTATAGGCCTATATCAACATGTATTTATTTAAGATAAATTCTTATTCGGGACGGATATTTCAGTCTTAAATAAGAAAGGACAGCGGAATAAATGGTTGGATGAAATAAAAATTAAAATTGATGGAGAATGATAAAATCTTGTCTAATTAATCTATATCAGAATCAGTGAATCACCATATAGTATTTGCCATGTGTAGAGTTAAGTTCAGCTACTTAAATAATAAAATGAGTCAAATAAATAGACGAGAATATAAGATACAAAGCTGAATGACTATTTATATCAAAATATATACTCGTATTTCAAGAATTACCTTAACATTGTTTTAGACGGTTAGACGATTAATTTAATTATATCAAAACGTTTATTAATTAAAAGTAATACACGAATGTTTACCCAATAAAAGAGTGTGAGCGTTTGTTTATTTCCATGTCATATTCAATTACGAGTAAAAATACGAGCATCCCATGTAGAATCTACATTCCTCTTTCTTTCTCCATTTGTTTTTTTTTTCGATTTTAATGATTTCAATCACATTCTCGAGATTTCACTTTCCTTCTATCTAATGACTAATATGATAACCTCAACCTTATTCTTTTATACTTAATTTCAACATATTACTTAGCTTAGTCTAATCCGGCTTTACTTATATTCGATCTTCCCTTTAGTTCAGTGTGAGTCATTGCAGTTTAAATAACGGAATTGCAATGTCACCTTAAGTGATGTTAACAAGATCCTAGCATCCCTTGATAACAAAACTTTTCATTCTTCACTTTTGATTTTTTTTTAGTTTATTCGATTCGATTTCATTACTAGTTCCCTCCACATAAAATTTTCGAGTCTTAACCTAAAATGTTTGAGTCGGCCCCTAGAAATAAAGTAATTCACCAATTTCCAATAATTTAAAAAACATTTTTCATAAGTACAAAATTAAAGAAAAATTGATGATAGTCCACCTCATAGTGAACCTACCACTAATTTGTGCCATTAATTATGATTAGTAAAGTGAAAGTGTGCATTAATGATAACCATACAAATTATTTAGCCTTATCCAATTCAATGAATTAGAATTGTCACTTCTGTCACTTTCTATTAGACATCAGAAATGTATTTAGAGCTGTCGACCGACACTCACATTAGAGACGTTATAACACTTTTAAATACTTAATTAACACAAATTTTAGAATAAGACAGTCTCACGATGTGAGACGGCCTATTCTAGAAGAAATAATTCCTCTATTGTTATTGATAAAAGAACTTTATTTTTGTAAAAGTGGACCGTCTCACAGTATGTTACTGTGAGACGGTCTCACACAAGACTTGCTGATTAATTAAATACTATGCCTTCTTTTTACTTAGAAGCAATATAGACCACATTTAAGTACTACTAAACAACAAAGTACTTAGCATTAGCATTAGCATTACCATAGTAGCTACTGTCTACTGTGATTTGTGTGACACCTGTCACCCGCACATTTTTCTCGCCCATATTGAGGTTATCCAACGCGCACAATGGCAAGGACATACATGTCCGAGGCCGCTCACATGAAGCGTACCAGCCCATATCGAGTAAAGGCTAGGTCAAGGCAGCTCACTGCTAGTCACACCATCTCACGATAAGCACACTTAAGTGTACGCAACTCATAAAATAAAAGCGTATATTTCTGATGCATGTCAGAATATATACTGAAATTTTTTAATCCTTTTGGATTTCTAGACACATCTAATTTTTTTTTGTGATCTTTTTTCCTGTCTATTATCTGTGTACAATTTTAGCAAGAATTTTTCAAAGTTTTTATATCACGGATAATTATTATGATTTTTTTTGGGTTTTAAATTGACGTACTTTCCCGTCGAGGGTCCTTTGTACCCTTTTATTTTATGATTTTTGAAATTCGGATGGGTATAATAGTTTTCTTACCTTATAAAAAAAATTACTGACGCAGGACATAATAAAACTTTTTAAATACTATCTGTACTACCTTTTTGACGCTTGACTAATAGTAGACATAGACAAAAAATTTCTTTATTTTGATTTTTATAAGAAATATTTTATTATGTCTTAATTTTAATAAATCAATGAGGCAGTAAAAAGAAACACCTAAATTAATAGGTGAACACTTAACAAGATGAGCAACTAATATACAGGGCCTGAAGCAGAATGAAATGAAACATGCAGCCCAACCATGATATGAGCAAATAATAAAAAATTAGGTCTTCTGATTGACGGTTTCTCAATAAACTTATCGGGAGATCAATCATAAGTTTAAGACGATTATACAGGTCTTAAACAAGAAATTTGTGCTTAGTTATAAGTCATGATGTATTAAACATGTATAATTAACATAAAAAGGCCACCGGGAACGATTAGGGGCTCATAGGCAGGAGTTTGTAAGTCAGCGAAAAGCTCCCACAAGGAGAGGAAGACCGGTGAAGAGTTTGAGATTATAAGCAAAGCATTGGCACCGGTATCACAATGGACACTCGTCCAAACACCAGTGGCTACGGTTATCAATGGCATCGGAATTTGTGCAGTGCGAGAAGCCGAGAAAGGGAGAGGTTGGAACAAGAGTAAATGAGGAGAGGGTAAAGTAAAGAGTGACAAAAATTATACTCCGTATAATGAACGTACAAGGAATAGTTATGATCATTTTCTTCTGCCTCATCTTTGAGGTTTAAGAAAATGGTATAGTCATTTCCTTCCATCTCATCTGACTTTACGAATTCTGTATCCTGGAACGTCGAAACTAGAGAATTCAATAACCAGAATCGTAACAAAAGATAATAGTACCGGGGTATCAAAAGAATCCTCCTAGTTCGTATTATTGTGCAGAACAAGAGCTAGAAGAAGATCACACACAGAAAAAAGAGAAACGATCCGATGGCTGACAATTTGTCTAGTTCAACAGTAGAATAGCCGGAAGTCTTAAACTAGGAGTGGAGCAACATACCAAAAGTCCTAAATTAGGCTTATGCCTCCAATTCGAACAAGCCCTTATATTAACATCGGAATCTTGTAAATAAAACTAGTACTCGTCATTGCCATAGCTTGAATTTCTCTGAAAGCCGCCACCACCACCACCTTGGTAGCCACCGCCGCCGCCACCTTGGTAGCCACCACCGCCGCTACCTTGGTAGCCACCGCCGCCGCCAAAGCCACCTCCACGAGGACCAGGTTGCCTCTCGTTAGCAAAACTCACACGAATGCTACGTCCTTGGAGGTCCTGCAAATTGAATACATGGCTTACCGACATCAAAAACAAGAAATGAGACACGAATATGGTACTCCGTACTCTATAAGTAATACTCCCTCCTATTCTGAGCAACCTTCCCCCTTTCTATTTTGGGTTATTCACAATACCTTCCCCCTTTCCTTTTTTGGTAAACTTTAATACTTATTTTAATCACATTGCCCCACTACAATACCCCACAATACCCATACTTTATCTTATTTTAATCACCTTACCCCACAACAATAATTATTTTAATCACTTCACTCTACAATAATACCCCACAATACATTCCCTCTCTCCAATCACCTTACCCCCACTTCATTACTTTTGGTTATTTAATTAAACGTCTTAAAATTTGTGCCAAGTCAAATGGGGAAGATTGGTTAGAATAGGAGGGAGTAGTATTAGAGGATCAGTTTCGAACACAAACTAGATTATTAGCTTCTCACCTGGCCATCCATGGCACCCAAAGCACTTTTAGCAGATTCTTCGTCAACAAAGTCTACAAAACCAAATCCCCTTGACCTTCCGGTGTCTCGATCTACAATAACCCTAGCTGCATAAATAGAAACAATTGGAAGTATGAGCCAGTGAACTTCAACATTTATTATAATATGGTAGTATGATAGTCCCTTTATTTTTTTTATATTCGTTGTTCTCGAATTTCAGCAGACTTCATTTAAGTTTTAATCCCCCCTTTAAAAGCAAGATATACGGCCAATATGGGTAAATATCATGATATGTGTGCTCATACTTTAATCTCCCTCAAAAATCAAGATATATGGCCAATATGGGTAAATACCACGAATTGTGTACTCATATTAGCACGTCTCATTTCAGACGAGTGGTATCCGTCTTACGGTAAAACGGAAATGTTCACATTATATAGTTAAATGGTTTCTCGTCTTAAGTTAAGAGTGTCTAAAATGAGAATTTGTGTCTAAACACATCCATCTCTACGAATATAATGATAGAAGGGCGTAAAAATTTAGAATTAAAATTTATAAAAATGTTGTTAAAGCAACCATATCAAAAAATGAAAAACTCATACGTCCTAATCACGTGTTTACCTTTTTTATTCTCTGTGAGGGCTATTTGTATTTCAACAACTAAGCAGATGATTGACACAAAGGGCGTAAAAAAAATTAAAGGACGTATAAACTAAAAAATCGTTTCCGACAACAAGTATCTCATAATACTTAAAATGTAAAACTCACCATTAGCCACTTCACCAAATTGAGAAAATGCCTCTTCGAGCGACTTATCATCAGTTCCATATGAAATACCTGAAATACGCGAGTTCTTCAATGAAATCTATCCAATCATTAACTAACATCAAAGCACTACTGCTACAAAACAGAGCATTTCATACACACGGATTACGAAGTACTCCCCCTCATTCTTTGTATTACTCCATTTTTCAAAATTTATGTAAGAAATTATGAAAAATGGGGCACAGGGATAACCATTTAACAGCTTGAATGAATACCTCCAATAAAGAGCTTAGTGGACATGTAGCGAACAGAATTCAACATAGACGACGCTGAATTCTGAGCAATACTTTTTTTAAGAATGCTCCCAACTTGGCTGAAGAGTGCCATTTTGCGATAAACTGCATAGAACATAAAAAAGCTAGTCATAAAAAGGATGGAACCAAACATGCAAAACTTACGCTACCACAGTAGACAATGTAAATTCGATTGATCACAAGACGGAATAGAGGGGAAAAGACGGAATAATACGTATAACTTCCTCGCTGATTCAACAAAAATTTCTTTTCACTGGAGAAACCAGTAGACAGGCAAAAATGGATCTCCTTTGCAAGATGTTTCACAGTAAAACAAGTAACAACACAATTTCAGTCACCAACACAATTACACAAACACAATCAAAATGTACATAATTTCTTGAAAACCCCGAAATTTCATATTTTGCAATTCATTATAAGAAAGAAATATTCAGTGTTTTTCTCGATATGGAGAAAGCAAATACATAAAGACAGGAGTATCTGAAGGCACTGATCGACAATGGACAAAAAGAACGATAATTAACTCTGACATTAGAACAACTACGACATAAAAGATATAACCTCATCACTAAATAACAGCGACAAATCCGCATCTATATGTTAAACTTCTAACTTGCAGATACTCTTGCAAAATTTCACCTTTCAAAAACCAGTAAATCAGTATTTACTTACCAACCTCAAATATATCACAAAATTTTGTGTGAACTTTTCCATTTTCATACCTCGAAATCAAATCATATGCTATTCAAATTATACTGTATAACTAAGTATTAAATATACCCAAAAAAATTGAAACTTTCTAATTCCTAAAAATCAACAGCTATTTTAGTTAAACCAAAAATTAATAACAATACCCAGAAAAATTGAAACTTTTTAATTACTAAATCAAATCAACAACTATTAAATTTATCACAAATTCTTATTTAAGACGGAGGTATCCGTCAAATTATACGTCTTAAGCCTTAAGACGGATACCATATTCTCTCACAAAATACCCATCAAGGGTGAGTGGAGAGCACATGGGGGGTGCCCACCTTGTCCCCTCTACCCATTTCCTCTCACAAAATACCCGTTGCAAGATCCGACCCGTCTTAAGCAAGACCTACTGTAAATTTATATTGCTACAAACCTACAAAGTACTAACAATACCAACAAAAAATTCAAACTTTTAAATCATAGAAATCAAATCATACCAACAAAAGATTCAAACTTTTAAAACCTAGAAATCAAATCAACAGTTATAGATCAATACCCAGAAAAGATTGAAGCTTATTAATTCCTAGAAATCAAGTGAACATCTATTAAAATTAAACTACTTCAAAGTATACACAATACCCAAAAAAGATTGAAACTTTTAATTCCTAGAAATCAAATCAACAGCAATTGAAATCATATAACTACAGAGAATTACAACAAGAACAATACCCAGAAAAAGACTGCAACAAAAAAAATGCAAAATACCCAAATGAAAGTGAGTAACAACCCAGAATAATGTTAATTCTGAAAACAATTAGATCAAATTAGTGGTATAATTGAAAAATGAAAAGGAAAAGATGAAGAAGTATATACCTAAGATTTGAAAAAGAGTAAAAGAGGTTAAGATTGAAGAGGGTTTAAGAACGGCTAGGGTTTAAGAACGGCTAGGGTGTAAGCTTTGAGACTTAAAACATGGAAATGAAAAGGGAATTGTTGAAAATATTTATGAGGTTTTTATTTGTGATTAAAAATAAAATATCTTTTAAGTATAGATTATCCTAGAATTTTTTTAAAAATAAATATCTTTGGGCCGGTTTGGGAATTAGGGTGGGTGGGTTTATGGTTAAACACTAACGAGATAAAATTGCTCAAATTTGAAATTTGAATAATTTCTGAAATTAAGCTAACTCAAGTTTAGACTGAAGCCTAAATTAACGTAATCTAACGATAACCTTATCTATAACCGATTTACAACGCGAGCAAATCATTACAGTTAACCGGCAACCTGAATTGACTTGACTCATACAACATTTGAATGATTATTGATGTGAAATGATCATTATAGTAAATAACTAAATAGCAAAACGATAAAAAAAAAACATTCGACTAAAATTCTTGCAAATCGGAATTGACCTGAACCGCACGAGACCTAAAGGATAGACCACTTAAGTCTACTGTAGTATATTTTTTGAAATTTTGAATGTTATCAAAAACGTCAAACTAACTTGGCCATAAATGATGAGTAACTGGGTAAGTAGACTTGTTTAGAAGTGCTAATATATACGAGTAATTTTTGTATGAAAAGTGTAATGAATTTTTTTTGCCAAGTATATCCTCGAAGGTTATGTACCATCCAAAGGTGCCCACAGGCCGAGTTCGAGTCAAGCCAGGACCCTTGACCCTAAATTGTCTCGTGGCAGGGTTAGGTTGTCTAATGTCGGACCGACCACCGTGCTATGAATCTTCGGCCTCAAATGGTCGCCTGTACCATTCACCTACAAGGCTACAAACTTATACCTGACCAGATCCACGAAAACCGATTATATGAAATCTGAATCAGCCCGAACGAGTCAATTTCAATGGGTGCACAAGAGACCTTCGACCCATTCGGATCCTTAACCCCATATTAGCTCTCAATTTTAGCTACTGGCTAACATTTTGATAATCTCTACTTTGCATGATTGGAGTTGCCATGCTACTTTGTCGATGGTTCATGATTATGAACTTGAGGGCATCAGTAGATCGAGTAATCTCGACAAAAATTTATAATTCATTATTATACAAAAATCGCGGATTTCAAATTTTTTGTCACAAAAATTTGAGAAAATGCGCAAAAGCATGGTTTTATGGTTCTCTCTAAAATCCAGATGGTTATGCCTGGGTCTGCCACTGCTTTTACGAGTCGCGATCAGCTTATTCCAAAATTGCAAAGACAGCAGACTTAGAGATCCAGACAAAAGCATTTCGACAACAAATACTTCAACTACTTTGAAATGTAAGAAGCACTACAGAAATCACAACAGTACATGTAAACAAACAAGTCCTAGAACAAAACTAAGGTTCCTCCACACTTTTACGCTTTGTTTACTCGTATCTTTTGCCCTTCTAAAGCCTGCATCAGAAAACGTCTTTGTCAGAAAGCTTGAGACGGTATTGTTTTTAATCCGTCAACCAAAGGGACTACATCATATAAATAGAGATAATTTTGCTTCAAGACGCACATCGCGTTTCCAAGTCCTAACTATTGCAGTCTATGTTACTCAAGATTTGGAAACACGATGTCGGATATGGGTGATATCACAGTGTCGAACTCCACATGACTCAAATTTTGAATACAGGTTATATGTTCTAAAATGGGATACAACTATACCTGCATGTATGGGGACATATTCAGATTTCAGACAACAGCAATACCCAGACGACCCAGTGCCCAAGGGCTCGATGTTACTCGGATACGTATCGAAGTAACCGCCAGACGGACACGGGTGCGAATCTAGGTGTCGGATTCGGCTCTCTTATGAAAAAGTCATGTTTTGGTCTAAAATGAAATGTCGAGTGTCCTACCGACGTCCGGGTGTCGAGTTTCCAACGCGGGTACGCGAGGTAATATTTAAGAGCCAGAGCAAGCGGAGCAACATAGGCACAACCGTACCATGTGTTAACAATATAAAGATGTTTACAGATTACCCACAATGAAAACTGCGTCAAAAATTGCATCCAATGATAGCTACTTCACAACAAAATTTTACTATTTTGAATTTTGACCTTAAATATTTTAAGAAAATATAATGAATTTTCATATGATACTATCATATTTGTATTTACCATTTCAAAGGTTTTTCACAAAATTAGATTTAAACCAAAAACTTGCTATATAAATGCACTGAAATTTGTGGTCAAGGTATCGCATTGAAGACAGTGCAGTCAAACGGAAAAAACAGAAAAATAGAGGGTGTAGTTTTGTGCTTGTTATCATTAACATGTCGCAATTTACGTAGATTATGGGTGGGGGGTGTTCAGGGTATTGAGCCAACTTACAGCATTGTTCAAAGCAGCAATGGCAGTCTCCACCTCCTCATCTGAAGAGAAACAAACAAACCCAAATCCACTCGACTTTGAGGTCCCAGGTGTCCGTTGAACCTTAGCACTAAGAACTGTCCCCTTATCCGAGAAGAATTCCTTCAACATCTCAGTTGTCACCGTCTTTGCAAGATTACCAACGTAAACTTTATGTGGACTGTCAACAAATTGTGTATCCTCTCCCTGGACAGCCGATAAATTCACACCTCCCAGTGGTTTCTCGGTAATGTTCACCTTGATTTTACGCCCACCAATTTCCTACGTGGAAGACAGGCGGATAGAATAAAAGGTTAAAACCAACAGTCGATTAGACCTTATTGCTATTGTTGAAACGTAAGGCTTGTATGAAACGATTTCGCCAAAATGCTCTATGGTTTCCACATTTTAGTATGGATTAATGAGTAGGTATTACATGCAAGACCGTCTTATACTGTATAAATTTTCTTTCGTAGAAATACTAGGTAAGAGACTGTGTTCGGACATTCAAGATAACTTGAAATGCTTACTGTGTCGTTCAATTTCTCAACAACTGCATTTGCATCCTCAACGGTCTTCATTGTAGCAAAGGCAAACCTTCTACTTCGTCCAGAATATTTATCATACATCACCTGTAAGATAACAAAGTATCAAGGAAAAAACATTCAGCTAAATTCTCACACCAAGTTCATGAAAGTACGCATGAAAAGGATCAGTTGTATATTATCACATTCAGAATTGCATGTCGGCTATTTTACTGAAATGGGCGAGGCTGATAAAAGCAAATTTAACAGAAAAGGAAGACTCAAATCCATCTCTCGTAGAAGCAAGTGGACAATGGATCCAATCTACACTACCAAGTACCAAGACATTTGTCACAAATGCATATCAATTATTTTACTGAACTTTATGACTAGCAAAAACGAAGTACGAAAAGGACACTTTTGAATCTTTATTGTAAGTTATCATCTTGCAGAAGATGAATAGTATTAAAGAACCCAAACTTGGTTTACCTATAGACATTCTATTCTAAGGCACATCTTTGGGATCATATACGAAGGACAGCTTCGGGGAAAACTAAATGCTTGATTTTAAGGCACAACTTTGGGTTCATAGTGGAGGGACATGAAATCCAACTAGCTCAGGTGAGTAAGAATTTTGTGAATGGGTGTAAACTCTGTACAGGGAGCGCACATGGACAATTTTTTATACTGGCAATTTTTGCGCCGGGTCATGAGTACCACACTGGTTGACTCTACTCATGGACCAAGGGAATATTCTCAACAGCTGCAAAATAAGCAGTCATGCATGAAATAGCACCATTCATTTGCAGTAACTAGCCATGAGGTGAGGATTGCTAGCAATCATTTGGCAACAAATGTTTTATGTTTATTGTATCTTTCATTTTTCTCCCTTGAGGCATCTCCTACACTCTTAAGTGAAGAGCGACAGATATATGGAGGGTTTTGTATTGCCACCTTAGTACACATAAAAAGACAAGATCAACACAATAGGCACAAACAATTAAAACAGTAAAAGCTGGAACGTAGTATCTTGCAAGTTTTTTTTCCATGAAACCAACAAATACAAGTCCTGCAGCTCATAAATAAGCTGTTGTACAAGTGTTTAACTTCCAGTATCCATATTCCCCTTTTTTAAGCCTCTAATACTTTAACTTTGCACAATGTTAGTGAAGTGTCAAGTAATTGGAAAATTGCCTGCTAAAAACCTTAGACCAATATGTAAACATCACCAAACTGCATCACAAGAGTGTAGGTCGTCACTTCGATATGCGACGTGGTCAGCACCATTGATCATTTATCATAAGAAAGATGCTAACACATGGTGAACTGACGCTATGCAGCGATAGACAAAAAAATCGATGAGATGGTACTGAAACACAGCAACTATGCTTTCTTCCTACCATTCCTACTTTGATGGGTGGAAAAGAAGTATAATCACGATCATATGAAGTGGAAATACTCGATGAGCCCTAAACCCTTAAAAAAAAAGGTCAAAGATCAACGAATAGCCACTTTAGTATATACCCAAAATTTTTATTAAGCTATAAGACCGTGATTGAGCTTCAACCATCAGGTTAAGCTTTTGATTGAGATGATCCTTTCACAAGATTCACACCCTTGAATACATTCCTAATTTCCTACCAAACATTGTCCTCAACAAGAATCTCTATTTATCGACATGTCTAACATCCTCCAAAATCCTAAACAGCAGCAACTACATGTTTTACATGACTTACTCGAGATTTAAACGAGTAAATGACATATTGCAGCTATTCACATTTAGCTACTATGTTACTTCGATCCACATATCCGACACTCTACTTTTTAGTTTCTACAAACACTCTCACACTTCATTTTACTCGAAAACAAGAATCCTTTCAATAAAATAGCTCTGTCACACTCACATCCAACAAATGAAGTCGAGTCGTAGTAACACAACCAATGACTAAAAACTAATACTTTCGCCATATAATTTCCTACCGGTTTCAATATCTCATCAATTACACAAATGTATCAATTTTAACAAGTCTCACTACTTAATAGCAACAATTTTTTATCCACCAATAAAGAAACTCAACAAAAATCTAAATTTCAACAATGCAGCATGGAAAAGAGTAAAAGACGGGTTATTTTAATTAAAGGTAAACAAATGATTAGGACTGGAGGAATACAAAAACAGGAAAAACCCGAAAATGAGAAAGACAAAAAACCTCAGCTTTCTCAACAGCACCATGTTCTTCAACAATACGACGAAGCTCATCATTGTTAACATTTCTAGGAATGTTACCAATATAAACTCTTTTAGCAGATTCTTCATTTGAAGAAGATGAAGTAGTAGTAGTAGTTTCTTCAGTAGCAACTGCACGAACCCTAAATAATTGGGGTTTTTTAGTACACACATTTGTTTTGAAATTCAATACATACCCATTACATAAAACTGGAATTTGGAGATGGGTTTGTGTTGAAAGCTTCAGTCTTGAAGTTGCTGAATTGGGTTGCATAAGAGTTGGACATGTGATAAATGATGAAATTGTTGCCATTTTTAGTGAGAATTTGTAATGTTATTAGATGTTTATATGATTGTTATTTCACTAATATTGACTAAAAACTGAATTGAATTGTGTAGTGAAATTTGATTGAATTGGAATGAGAAGGGAGGTTTGTATATTTCAGTTCCTGAGGGACTTTGTATTATCTCCTTATCCTCTATGTCTCACCTGTCTTGCTGGCTGGTCGGGTCGATTATCAGCTAACCGAGTTGGTAAAGTTAAGATTACACTATTCGTAGAATTGTAGAATCGTAGATGTTTAAATTTGGCCGATACTATATTTGTCATCGTAGTTTCTTCTTACATCAAAAATGTGTCTGAGGTTTCCAAGGTGTGGGTTAATGTTGAATGCGTATTGTGTTGAATTCGTGATGATAAAATAATATAGTGTATAAAATTACTATGTCGATAACAATTAAGCTAGCTAGTCGGCTGAACTATCATACCATTGACGATATCATTGACCATCTCAAATCATATCTAAATCGAGCAAGGATTTATTCATTTCTGCCTGTTCATCTCTTGTCCATTATCAGGTTTATACTTCGTATTATGTATTGTTTATCTTCCACGTCATGAACCATTACTTCTATTGTTATGTGTTAGATTGATCGAGGAAAATAGAAATATGTCTAAGTCGTTTAAAAGAAATGCAGAGGTTGCAGTCGGTCTGAATCATAATTGTGCTTGAGTTATATCGATATTAATCCAATTAATTTACATAAACATTTACTACTCCGTATTTTGGAGTATATATTTTCATAAAATTTAATTTAAAAAATAGAGAATAAAATGGCTTGAAATTATATAAATTAATAAATTATTAAAAATAATACAAAAATAAAATGTGATGAAATTGTTGTTCAAACATCAATTAGCTTAAACCACCTAAAACCCTCTTCAAACCAACCCGGGTTGTTGCTCACATTTCTCATACCTCCAAAATCCCTAAAAAATCGATTTCAATTATCGAAGAATCAAAACTTCTACATTGCGAAAATCAGCAATTCAATTATTGGTATTTCTCTATCTCACTCCAATTTTTCTATTGATTTTTTGAATTGAACTTTTAGGGATGCGGATTAATTCTATTGCGCAATTGTTATTGCATTCTAATTAGGGTTTGAATGCTATGATATGATTTGCAATTTAGCCAAAAATCGACTTGTTTATAGAACCCTAATCTCCAGATTTGTTAAAGCAGGATTGATTGATCGAGCTATTGAAACTTTTGATGAAATGATTAGTTCAGAATGCAGGGTTTTTAGTATAGATTACAATCGATTTATTGGGGTTTTAATTAAACAACCCCGTCTCGATCTCGCGGAGAAATACTATTATTCAATGATGCCACAAGGGTTTTCTTTGATTTCATTTACGTATTCGAGGTTTATATCGGCTTTATGTGAGGCGAAAAATTTCCAGCTCATTGAGAGTTTGTTAGAAGATATGGAAAAGCTCGGGTCTGTACCCGACATTTGGGCGTATAATATTTATTTGCATTCTTTGTGCCAGGAAAATAGGATAGATTGTGCTTTGAAATTGTTGGAGGATATGGTTAGGAAGGGCCGACAGCCTGATGTTGTAACGTATACGGTGTTAATTAGTGGATTATGTAAGGTAGGGCGGTTTGATAATGCCGTGGAAATCTGGCATAATATGGTAAAGAATAGGTTTGAGTTAGATAGTAAAGCTTATAGGGCTTTGGTTTTGGGTTTGTGTGACGGTGGTAAAGTTGACTTAGCTTATGAGCTTATGGTAGATTTGATAAAAAGTGGTGCGAGTGTAGGCGTATTGGTTTATAATGCTTTAATAAATGGGTTTTGTAAGGCTGGGCAGATTGAAAAGGCGTTAACTATTAAATCGTATATGAAGAAAAATGGGTGTGAGCCTGATAAGGTCACTTATAATATACTATTGGGTTATTGTTGTGATCGGGTTATGTTAGTGGAGGCTGAGAAACTTATGGAAAAGATGGAGAGGAATGGCGTAGAAGCTGATACATACAGCTATAACCATTTTCTTAAGGGTCTTTGTAAAGCTAACCGACTGGACAAGGCTTACTTGTTACTTGATGTGATGGAAGCTAAAAGATTGTGTGATGTCGTCTCCTATAATACTATTATCCAAGGACTATGCAGTGGGCATCATATCAAGAGAGCGTACAAACTTTTCGAGGAAATGTTTCATAAGGAGATTTCTCCTGATGTGGTGACGTTTAGCATTCTCATAAATGCATTTCTTCACGCGGGTGGTTCTCATATCGCTAAGAAACTTCTTGATCAAATGACAGGGATGGGTATGTCTCCAGATCGTGTGCTGTGGACAACACTTATTGATCATCTTTGTAAAACAGGCAAAACTGAGATGGCTAAGAGTGCTTTCAATGATATGATAGAGAAAGGTATTGCTCCAGATGTAATTACATACAATGCTCTTATAAGTGGACTCTGCAAAGCTTCTAGAGTAAACGAGGCATTGAATTTATATAATGATATGAAAAATGGAGGACCTTGTCCTGATGAAGTGACTTTCAAGTTGATAATCACGGGGCTACTACGGGAGGAAAATATTTCATTAGCTTGTAATTTGTGGGATTACATGATGGAGAAGGGATTTACTCTGGATAGATCCATCTCTGAAAGGCTAATTAGTGCACTTGAGTCAAAAGGCACTTCATGAGTCGAATGGTCTAGATGGTTTGTGCATGTTGAATTGAACTATGAAGGTGTTTGATATCTTCAACACTAGTTTGGCTTACTTCACCTACTTCTTTGGTGAACTAATTGAATATTGGCCGCGGCAATATTTTCCATTTTGCACACGTCTATAAAAATAGCCAGTATTTGACCTATATGATCTGTATATGACCAATGGGGCCAATTTTTGACCAACACCACATTTGACCCCGACAATCATTAATCGGCCGATATTTGACCAATACTTCGTTGACCTATGCAACTGATAACTTGGTTGATTATTACAAAGGATCAGTAAGAAAAACAAGAGCATTTACGCACCACAGGCCTATTGCGTCATAGTATGCTTCCGCTATTCGCAACTGCTATTTAAGACGGACAATGTGATTTAATACCAAGTCGCTAATTTTTTATATGCGACTATGAGAGGCACTGTAACACTGATTTGCTGGGATTTTCTCCTTCGTGCTTCTTCATTGCATGGTGGTATAAAGACTATAAACTGTGTTTGGTGTAAGGAGCTATCAAGTGTATGCTCCGAGCTATGCTCTTGTGACTCGTTGTAGATGCTCATTAAGGAAGGTGATTTTCTCTGAATTATGCTGATCAAGGGAATTCCTGCAGACTTTCAATGGTGATTATCTTATTTCCATTTATACAGTAACCTTTTTCATATATTGTTCAGCTCATATACTCTGAAGTACTTTTGACTTGTTAAATCCTTTATTTCCAGGGTCTATGTGCTTGCTTTGATATGACTTGAGTCAAGAGCCGCGATACAAGGAATCAGACTTGATAACAGGGTTCACAGCACTCTAAAAGCTGATTACTTTGGTAAATAGTAATTGTTTTTCCTGAGCTTATAGATTTTCAGCTGTTTAGTGTATTTTCAGGCTTGTTTTGCTTTGTCGCTGGTTAAGCCTAAATTATTTTGTGGGAGTTAGTGGGGCGTGATTATATGTTGGTTCGATTCAGATAGGGGCTGGGCCAAAATGACTAATTTTGCTCAGTGAACCGACCAATCACGGTAGTTGTTAGAACTCGCCTGCTCTATTTGCGCATAATCTTGTGCCTCCCTACCGGCCCCAATCTAGCAGCCTTTGGCTCCTTGCAACGCGCAAGCTAGTGGCCTTTTGGATCTAGTTTCTCAAATGTAAACTTTTAACATGGTTATTTGACACATTTCCCTGTACGTCCTTGGGAAGTACAATTTGTGAGAAAACATGAAGCAAAATGTAGCGTTATCATTATTTTGCTGCATGTAAGTCTTTCTTTAGAGTGTGTTTAGGCCTTTAGGGAGAGATTTAAAGTGTGTTGGGATTGGGGGAGTATGAAGTATTAGGAAAGGGAGTGAAAAGTGGGAGAGAGAGGTAGAATCTGGTACATTGATTTAGCAATAACATGGTCCCAGAGCGACACGACACTGTCACACACCCCATGTACCAAATCGTGCGTCCATATTTTTTCAAAATTTGGAGATGCGGTGGAACTGTAGATAGGAATGATTGGTAAAAGAATTTTATCGGAAAACTTCTAAATATGAGTTAGGCATAGAGTGATATGGATGAGTTAAGTAAGAGAACAGACAAACCTCTTACACCTTACAAGTAGGTATGGAGTAAACTCCGATAAAATGAGTAACTTTACATTCTGAAATCTCATGTTATTAAGTTTTTAATTGTGGTTTAAGGAGCTTAAATGAGTGTCTGCAGGGATCGATGTAACTACTTATAGCAATAACATGCATTTCCTTTTTCACTTTAGACTTGAGTGTACTTGTTCCGGAAGAAAATTTTAGATTGGGTAACGTCTTGGAAAGTTGACTATTTACCGTGGGTACAGTGTACTTGTTCCGGAAGTAATTTTAGATTGGGTAACGTCTTGGAAAGTTGACTATTTACCGTGGGTACCTAGTGCAATTATTGTTTATGGAAATGCAAGTCATCTTAAGTCTTAAAAATGTTGTTGACAAAATATTATGGTAGATCAAGGGTTACTACTACATCTAGCAAATAGATTATGAGGCTATGATAGGCTAGGGTCAGTTCGGTATGCAGGCATCTGGGTTTATTGCAGTCGGGTCATTTAGTGTCATTTAGTGTCGGAGGGTGTTTGAGTGTATTTATTATTGAGTCATTTCGAGGTATAGGTCACTTTGGGATAGTAAAGTGCGATTGGGCAAGTTATCATCATTTTGGATTACAGCTCATTTTAAACGGGCTTCGGGTCATATCCTATGTTACTCAAACAGGCAAACAGGCCTCAGACACGTTGACGTGGTAAAAAAAAAAGTGTCAGAACAACTCTAGTACGGTCGTTCTGGCCGGGTGAGTTTTGCCAAGAACATTAGTTCCACTCGACTAATGCCCTCTACCACAAATCCGTAGAAGAGGACCTGTCTCGTTGATCTATGTGAACTGTAAATTGTATCGCTCGGTTACATGGGGATATAGTTAACTATTTGATATACTTTTGATTTGCAGGTTATGATGGAGATGCGGCCTGACGGTGAGCAAGAAATTGACAAGAAAAGTTGAATATTGCTGGACGGTAATACATTTACCGCAGAATCACGTAAATGCTATGATTCTATGAACACGATGAATATACATCTCTTCTAAAACAAACACGTCATTTATTTGACACTGAATGATTTCCGAAACAGGGAATTCGCCTTGTGGCAAGGTTAACTTCGTTATAACATCCTGTTTGCTTTCTCAAAACTGCTTTAAGATAACTTAATTTAAAGGATAATCAAGAGTCGAAACGATAATAATATGATAAAATTACATTGTTTCAATTACTTATTTATTTTATAAAATGAGAAATCAATGTGCATATTTGGCAAGGCACACATACATAGTTTCTGTAATACTTATGTAACAAAGTCACTAAACTTACTTGATATCAAATGCCCATTTTTTTAGTCTTATCAAATTTACGAATTCATCAACTCTTGGTATGAAAGCCTGTCATTTCCGTCTGGGTTAAATGCCTCCGATGTTGATGGATAATATGTAGGGTCTTGTACGATAAATTCATCGTTGCCATGATCACAGTAATCAAAACTCCGCATCATATATTCTTGCATAAGATCGCCTTCACCTTCAGGTACAGGAGGGTACGCAACATTTAAGCAATCATACGCTTGTGGTTCGGGTAAAAGAGGTTGATGAGGAACATTATTATTGTTGTAATATGGAGTATTCTCCCTTTGGTCTTGTACAATTGAATAATTGTAATTAAATTCATTAGTATTTCCATAATTGTTCTCGTTATTATTAGACTTCATCTTCCTTTTCTTTTTTGGCTTGAGTTCTTCATTATTTATTTCGATTTCTTTTTCCTTGGCTTTCTTATTATAAATGTGACAGAAGACAAGGTTCTCAGGCTGTTAACAAACATGAAAACAAATCGTTACGATACGAACATTATCAAATCTATTTGTATGTTAATAAGTACGGAGTAATAACATATAATACCGTAACACAAATTTGTTCTCAAATTAAAATAGATAGTAATATCCTATTCTAGCACAAAAATAGTATAAGACCAATTATTAACCTAAAACTCATAATTAATTTAAGCATAAATAATACAAAATACAACATTCAAAATAGAGATTAAAGCAGTAAAAATACGTACAAATATCGACTTATCACCATTCTCAGTAATCCGAGTAGTAATAATCTTATACAGTATTATACGAGTTCATTTTTAGGTCATTATCATGCAAGAAGCTGTGATTTCTACAACGTACAATATTGTTAACATGTTTCATCATAGGAAAAATGATCCAGTAGTTTAATTATTTTATAAATCTTATATTACTTGTTCCATATATCATGTTCCATATATCAATACATTATATTAGATCAATCAAACAAAGAAATCAAGTAAACAAAGTAAATAAATAATATTAGATAAACAAAGAAATCAAGAAACTATGTAACTAACATATGTTTTACACTATACTCTATATTCAATAAACAAAGAAATCAAGAAAACCAAATAAAAAATATTAGATAAACAAAAAAATCAAGAAACTAAAAAACACACTAATAAAGAAACAATTTTATACTTCTTACATTGGGATTAGCTCGATAATTAGCATGATTAGTACGTCCATTATTTAATCATATAAATCATATGATTAATTAACAAATAAAAAAAATATGATAAACAAAGAAATAAATCAAGAAACTAATTGAAGTATGTAAAATATGTAATAATAATGAGAAGTTCAAGAAACTAAAAAACACACTAAAGAAACAACGTATACTTACATTGAGATTATTTATAAATTTTACATAAATTATAGTAAAAAAAATAAAATAAAAAAATAGTCGTTTAGTTATTTATAAATTTTATCATATCATCATAACATACTACAAGAAATTGTGTTTTATGCTACAAAACAAACTTTATGATTAACACGTTCCGTGTATTAATACATTATAGTATTTAATAAATTAAACAAAGAAACCAAGAAAACCTAATACATTTTTTAGAAACAAAGAAATTACGAAACTAAAGTATGTAAATGTAAAATATGTAATAAAAAGAACCAAATGATTAACACGTTCCATATATCAATACATTATTACTCCGTATTAAATAAACAAAAAAAATCAAGAAAACCAAATAAAAAGTATTAAATAAACAAACAAATCAAGAAACTAAATAAAGTATGTAAAATATGTAATAAAAAATTTCAAGAAACTAAAAAACACGCTAAAAAAAAGTATACTTACATTGGGATTAGCTCCATAATTAGCATGATTAGTATATCCATTAATCATATTAATATTATTAATCATATGATTAAGATATTTAGCTTCAATACAAAACTCATGCATTATCCATTCATCTTTTCCACCTCTGAACGTAAACTGTCTCATGGTTCCAATATTAATCTTCTTACCATTAACTACCCTTTCACAAATAGTAGGCTTCTGCCCTAACCACGTACCGCCTCCGGCTGTACGTCTAACTCGGGTATGGGTCGCCTTTTCTTTCTTTAATCTCGTAAACAAGTGAATATGTTTGCTTGGGTCACGTAACCCGAATAGGTCATCGGGTGTTTTGTCTCCATAAATATCGACTTCTTCAACTTCGTCCATAGCTAGTTTCCCGTATTGAATTCTTGTAGGGATGAAGTATGAATATATCTCGTCTTCGTTGGGGTTGAAAACGTAACCAACCGGTAACTTTGGTGAGTAAGTTTTGTGTGAGACGGAACTAGAATTTGTTGAATTCATGGTGGTGTAACTTTTTTTTTTTGGTGAGTAAGTGTTATGATTTAAGTTTGTTTATGTGTATATATATACCTTTCTTTAATAAAAATTCATTTAGGATTCTGAATTTGTTTAGCAACAGGAATTGTTATTAAAAAAAGTATATTAAGACAACAAATTATTTATTTATGTTCATTATGTAGTTAGTTACTAGACTTATTCCTTAGGGTACAAGCTAGGGTTGAAATATGTTAATTTTATTATTCTCAACATAACAAGATTAGTATATAATTATTATAACCTAATTAATATAATGTGAGACAAATTCATCGAAAAAAATATATTTTCATACTCCGTCTAGGACTCTAGGTTAGTATCAGTAAATTATCGGGATCATCTCAAATAATATAATTCTCATATTTTCTTTTCTTTTTTATAACGTTTTTTTTATCAAATTTAATAGGAGTAACTTATATACGGAGTATATTTTATGGGAGGGGTAATTTGATCGATCTTAACTAGGTGATTTCAAAATGAATTTATGCAAAAAATTTATCGCGAAGATACAAATTTTTAAGGAACTTAATTAAGCACGCGTGTAAAATAAAGTTAAAAATCTAAAATGGATCAAACTATTGTGTAGTTCTCTTTCTATTGATTCGTGTTTTTGACAAGTTATTATTACATAAATTAAATATATTGTAATATCTACATTTTAAAGTATATCAAAAACTATAAAATCTCAGTAACAATTTCTCATCATCCACCATCCTCAGTCTTCAAACCATTACACTTGGAAATTTGCAAGTTCCATGACCTGTTCACATATATTTTTAATTTTAATTAGGTTAATAATAATAATCAAATATATCTAAATACAGTATGTATATACATATATTTTCTAACTGTCAATCAAAATATTAATGTTGTTGATAACCTAAATAACTTGTACTCTCTCAAATTGCTACAATATTGCGCCTTTAACACAGGACGTTTTAACCTAAGATGTCTTAATCTAGCCGTTAAGACACAAATGTGTTGTGGAAAATAGGTCCCAGATTCGATCCCCCTTCTCTCCTAAGGGCACGGTTCGTTATAAAAAAAAAAGAGTACATTTTAAGATGTTGACTAGAAAAAAAATGCATAGACAATAAATGTTAGAAATTAATTATAATAAAGGACTATGCTTTTGTTGAATTTTATCGATAGTTATAGTAATGTCTTTACTTATAACTTTTATTAATATTCATCTAACAATATTATCTTAATTAGTAACTCCTTTGAATCAATTAGTTTTTCTCATGTTTATCGATGTTGTAATAAGGTGGCTCATTCGTTAGCACAATTTAGTCTACATTCCCGTGTAAACATGGTATGGAATTATATTCACTTCTTTTTCCTATGACACTAGGTGCACCATTTCTACACCTTGTATGTTATAAAAATATAAAGTAATTCTACACCTCTTAATTATTATAAATATGGAGTATCTTTTGGAAATGACATTTTTCTTTAGGATTATGTGTTTACTTGTGTCTCACTTTACCAAGTTTTTTTCCTTGTGGACATTAGACCTGACAAACGGGTCAACCGGATTGGGTTCAGGTTAGGTCATTGTTGAATTTAGCCGAATTTAGATCGGGCTGGGTTGGGTTAACTCGGGTTTGAGGCATTTTGGGTATGCTATCAGCAAGTTATTAAGGGATAACAAACCGAAATAACATAGATTCTACTCGGTCATATCGGGTCAATTCAGGTTTCACGTCAATCTCAAGCCTCTCAATTCTGGAGTCTAGTTGAGTTATTTGGGTCGGATTAATTTTGTCACCGGCCCAAGACCCTTAAACACACCAAAAAATGTGTACGTGTTTAATGAACAAAGTGTCATAACATAAAAGCAATACGGAGTACAAAATAAGAAGAAACACGAAAATGAAATAGAGAATCCGCTTTTCGAAACTTACTTGGGTCATTAGTTGTAAGGGTAGCTAGCCCATTGAAGAAACATGCAATCCCTCGATTCCTATACTTGGCCCAATAAGCACTGAAAATATAACTAGCATGCCAAATCATAGAGACAGGCTCATAGCAATCTTTTCCAGGCCCAATTACAGCTTCACAAGTCCCATTAAAACGGCTACATAGGCCCGATAAAGTGGGCCCAAGTTGGGTCACATTGGCTGCATTATGCACCACACACCATAGTTCACCTTTATAGGGCTCATTGTTTGTGGGCTTGGGTAAGGGCTCGAATTCGGTTTGAGCTCCGGTTAAATCAATCGGATAAACGGGTAACCCGTTAGCATCTAACACGCCCCAGTGTCGCTCCGTCCCTTGCCCGTCCTTCAGGTTTTCATTATACAAAGAAAATAGGAATGTGGGTATAATAGTACCCGGGCGAGCCGGAGTGCCCACTGGTGGTTCGGTTATAATCTTTTGGACAAGGTTTCGATTGTAGGTTGCTGCATTGTACACATTTGCACCGGGTTGGTCAAGGTCGCCTTGATTAGGCCACCCGGTTTCAGATATAGCTATTGGAATATCTGGAAATCCTAACTTCGTCATGGCCGAATAGACCGAGTCCAACATTTGATCAAGAAGATTAGTATAGAGATATCCGGTTACCGGGTCGGTATAAGTCAAATTACCACCCTTAAACAAACTAAATTTCAAACTTATTATGCTAGTATTTCTTGACCAAGCAAAGTAAGGGTACACATTTAGAAAAAAGAATGACCTACTCCTACGCAACAATTGTAGGAGGGGTACCATAGTACTTAAGGTATCGACTCGAAATTTGCCATTAGAAGGCGGAAATGTCCCGGAAAGTATGTCCATAGCCAAGGGTGTACCAACCTTAATGTTGTGTATCTCATGAGTCCTAAGGGTGTTCCTAATGTGAGTTATGGCTAGTACAAGGTTGTCCCATTGGTCCGGTATGTGGTTACTATAAACTTCATTTCCGACCATGATGAACCTAATCATGGTCCTAGGATAATAGGATAAGACATGGTCATGCACCCATTTGGTAGCTAGGGACTCATCGAGGGCAAGATCGACTATATCCTCATTGCGTACCATGACCGTTACATGAATGCTTGTTCCAGCTAGTACTTTCAAGACCTCGGGGTCCGCGTCATAGAGTTTGACCATCCCTACTTTCAATTGTTTGAGGGTCTCTATGGTTTGATATGGTGTAGGTAGGTTGTTGCCTAGCTTGCCATAGTTGATCCCGATTCGATCCGACTTCTGGGCACCTATCAATACCATAGAAGAGAAATATATATTTAAATTAAAAAAATGCAATTGCTTGACACATGCACTGATTGAATAAAAAGACCACGAGTTCCAATCCTGGAAGCCTCCTTGATAAAAGATCGATTCAATTATATGACCCGAAATCAACATTAGGTACCGAAAAGACGCGAAAAAATTTATGTCCATACTCTACACGCCTACACGTAATAAACCCGAAAAGCAATAACAATAGAACATGTTAAGAAAAGAGAACTCACTTGATACAATCATGAGACAATACAAGATCAAAATGACTGCCAAAACTGACATCTTTGGCATTTTTTTTTTCTTAATTAGTTGCCAAAATGGTAGGATGATCTTGGTTAAGTGTGTTTAATTTAGGTTTAATCTGTTATGAAGACATACCCAAGTTCATGTTATCATTTTATAGAGAACAAATTAGAGTAACAAGACTCTTGAGATTGCTCAACTACCTCAAATATAACAAGATTATTAATCTCTTTTTAACTAGTTACAATTTTTTAGAAGTAAAAGACTCAAGGCATGGGAAATAAAGAACCATAACATATAATTGATAAATTGAATCACTGATGTAGTTGCCTGAATCTTGATGGTGCTTAAAAAGTATGGTGGTTTGTTTAGAGAACCTAAAGAAAACCGGTATTCGATGTAGAGAACTCGTATTATACAACGGTCTTATACAAGACTAACTGATATTGATCAATAAATGGGAGTTCGTTGGGTTGATACAAACAAGTAAAGATACAAGCCAAATATAGACCTGACAAAAGAAAACCGTACTCAATAAATCAACCTATAATGTTTGAACATGTACTTGATCACAATTCACAAACCCGTGCCGTGAATGATATTCGAGTGATCCTACATTCCTACCCGAACTCAATAAAGTTCATTAGTTCAATTCTAGACCTTTGTTAAGCTAAGTCGAAATCAGTTCAGTTGAGACCGTTTCAGTCCAAAAGATCAGAGCCGATAACTCAAAAAGTCACACATTGCCATGTGCAAACTAAACTAAAAGTCATTTCCAAATTGAAAGCCTCCTTTCTTATAACTGCTGCATGTTACTATGTTCTCTCTTACATACAATCTTACATTCATAAGCAATATACATCAATACCTAACTTATTAAACAACTTTACAGCATCTATTACAAAATGTAGAATCATGACAAACAACATTATCATCACTTTAATGTATGGTGCCAAATATTCTGTTGCCAGCTTATTTCCAGCTTAAAATACCTTTCTCATCTGTAAACTTATGGGCTACTCACTTATCAGTCTTAATCAATGCTGTTAAACCTAATACCTTAGCTAAATCATTAATGAACTCTGTCAATTTCGGACTAAATGTAACGAAAAAGCTTCCCCGTACTCTAAAATAAACGCGGTACCTTCTGGTGGTCTTGTAACACTTTCGCTTTTAATCCCGTTTACATTGGCACCATTAAACTACGAGCGATTTAATGATGTCTACTTAAGAAATCAAGCATCTTAATTTTACACAAGAACTCTAACATATAAGCGAAACAAAAATCAAAATTAACGTTGGTTAACGACCAAAGGCAGCCCCGTTCTCACTATAGGCCCGAGCCTTATAGACAACAAGGTAATATCGTTGTTGCCGTATCCACAAGACAATACTAGATCATAACATAACATAGATAGATAGTTCATTGAGAAGAGAAAAATGTGCATTTTAATCACAAGAATGAATGAATTAATGTTACAAAACTTCCCATGTTACATATATCAATATGTCTACCAAACCCACGTGTGATTTTACATTTTTGAACAAGACAACAACCAATCTCACCTAAAAATCAACTACCAATTAAGAAACCTAAATTTTTGATGAGGGTGAAAAATCATACAACAAATTATACAATTTTAAAGAATATTTGCATACCCTTGTGAGAAATCGGGTTTGGATCGAGAGACGAAGTGTACCTCCCAAAATTTAGGCGAATGACCTCTTTGGTCGAGTTCTTATGGTAGGATCGAAATTAAAGAATTGGAGGGAGTATTACCGGCAATCTGTTGAGTCGAATGAATGTGCAAATCCCGAGGGTTTACAGGGAATGCTGCCCTGTGTCTGACTGAACGAAATGTCACTAATCATGGTTGACGTTCCTTCGTCAGCTTGCCATCGTCGTAAAGCCTGAGGGAGGCTCAGTTGGAGGTCAATCCCATAACTATCTTCTTCTTCTTCTTGGCAAGAAGGTTTCCATTGTTCGACTAGCGGACCCAACACGTTGACAGCATGTCCCATATCAGGTCGCTGATGTGGTTCGCGGGCAGTACAATGGCCTGCCAGCTCAGCTACCCTGCAAATACTCTCATATGTCTCGTCATCAGGGTCAAGAATACTGTCGATGGATTTCCGAATGTTGTCCTTGTTAATTAAGATTCTTCGAAACCATGTAACCAAGTGAGACCTCTCGTCTGGCATGGTCTCGTCTAGGGCTTTTCTGCCGGTGATTAGCTCCATTAGGATAACTCCAAATGCATAGACGTCGATTTTGGTCGTCACTCTCCCTGTAACTGTTCAAAATCAAGCCAAGAATTGTTTACCTGTTAGCCGACTCAAAATCATTCTTTAAAAATTACTCAAATAAGACATATCATAAATGCATATGAATACATCAATCAAAACTTAAACTAAGAAAACACTAACTAATTTAAGAACATGATTGATATATAAGAACAGCTTATAAGATGTATACCAGCATATTCCGGAGCAAGGTACCCAAAAGTCCCGGCTAATCGAGTTTCAACCGAGAATTTCCCATCAGGAGCATTCTTAACCAACCCGAAATCAGCCACCTTAGCCCTCATATTATCCCCTAGCAAAATATTTGACGGTTTCAAATCCCGATGAATGAAGCTAGTCTGAGCCAAGCTATGCAAATACTCGACCCCTCTTCCGACATCCAACGCTATAGTCACTCTTTGCTTCCATGTAAGAGGTGGATAATTCTGCTCTTCCCATTCAAACAAATGCTGGCCTAAATGTCCCTTTGGCATATATTCATACACTAAAAGCCTCTCATTTCCATTAACACACGAACCAAGAAGCGCAACCAAATGCCTATGTCGAACCTTAGTAAGAACACCAATCTCAGCTTGGAATTCCTTCATTCCTTTTGTCCCCATTGAATCCGACTCCATCCTTTTCACCGCGATTTTAGTCCCGTCAGGAAGCTCCCCTTTATAAACCACCCCAAACCCTCCACGTCCAACGATATTATTCTCATTGAAGTCCCCGGTCACCTGCCTAAGGACTTCAATCGATATAGCAACATTCCCGGCACCTTCTATCGCCGGGAACTCACTACCATCATTACTAGTTTGACTCTCTATTTCACTCTGAACAACAGCATTATACCCATTCACCGGCCTTACGACATCAACTTTCGCCATCTCATTTCCAGCCTCCGGATTTTGAACCTTCCTTAAACTCCCATTCCTTTTTTTCATATAACATTTGTACAACACAAACATCACTACAACAACAAACACCAAAACCGCAATCACAATACCGGCCACCAACCCACCAGACCCTTTAGAACCCGTTTTACCACCAGAACTCGATCCACCCCCCGCCCCTGGCTGCACTGGGTCAGATCCAAACAACGGGTTCCCATCCGTGTTAACAACAACACCAGATCGAAACCCTGGTAACTTCCCAGTCAAATTATTACCACTAACATCAAGTTTCACCAAATGTGGCAATGTGATCAAACTCTCAGGAATTACCCCAGTCAAATTATTACCACTCAAAACCAACGTTTGCAAACTACTCAAATTCGCAAACGCAGTCGAAATTACTCCACTAAACCCTTGTTTAACAAGATTAACACTAATTACACTACCATTACTATCACATGCAACCCCTATCCAATTACTACAAGCATCATTACCACCCCAATTATCAGCCAACTTAACCGGAAACCCGAAACCCGAAGCACATTCCAATAAAACACTTACTTGTCTATCACACTCCCCTGTTTCGTTTCGACAAAACTTATTATTACCAACCTCCACATTCAAAACCCGTTTCGGAAAACCCGGTAACGGGCCTTGTAATTTGTTATTCTGCAATGTAATGTTTAACAAATTCGGTAGTGAAATAACTGAATTCGGTACAATACCTGTAAACTGATTATCCCTCAGTTGAAGATCAAATAATACCGTTAATTCCGTTAAGTTCGGTAATTCACCTGTAAACATATTATCATGTAACCACAACTGTTTTAACTCGGTTAACCCGGAAACCACCTCGATCGAACCGGATAAACCCTGGTTGTTAACCCATAAGTACTGCAACGACGAGTTGAGTAGCGAATTCGGTAACGACCCGTTTAACTGATTATACGCAAGTCTGACATCGATCAAACCCGGAAACTTATCGAAAATGTCGGGAATTTGACCGACAAGGTTAGCATTGTTCGCGTAAAGGGAAACAAGATTAACAGAATCGACAAGCTGACGTGGCAGCTCCCATGGCGATAATGTAGGGTTGTCGGAGAGGTATAACGTTCGAAGCGATATAAGACCCGAAAAACCCGAACCCGAAACCGAAGAGAAATTATTCGAGTTGAGAGACAACGAAGAGAGAGAAGTGAGATTGGAGAAGGAAGGTATGGGGCCAGTGAAGTGATTGTTTTGGAGAGAGAGGGAAGTGAGTTGAGTTAACGAGTTGAGTGACTCGGGGAGGGTGCCATGGAGGGAGAGAGATTGGAGGTTTATGGAAGTGACTCGTGACGGTGTCGCGGTGGTGTCGCAGGTGATGCCGGACCATGTGCAGTAGGGTGTTGTTGAGGTCCAGGTTGACGGTGGTGGGGTTAGAGTTGTTAGGAATTCGGTCATTGTTGAAGCGTCGTCTGCGGCGGAGCGGCCGAGTTGGAGGAGGAAGACGAGGAGGAGGAGGAGGAGGAGGAGGAGGAGGAGGAAAGGGGTTGGCATTTTGGATGGAGGTGAGAAGGGGGGGAAATGGGAGAGAAGTGAGGGAATGTTTGATGTTATTAGGTTAAGAAAAATTCATTTGTCGTCTGGGAGGACCGTCTCGGTACTCCTTACACTTAAGGTTTTATAATATTTTTTTTTATGGGTAAAGAGGACGGTTTTTCGGAAAGATATAAGAATTTTTCTTATGTTAATATGGTTGATTTAGTATGAAAGTTGGTGACTAAAACAAAAAATTTAGTGTCAAAACTGGCAGTTATGAGTAGTAAAGGACTCTTATTTTTTAAATAAGTGGTTATGGGTGCGATTATAAAAATCGATAGGATATACTTTTGGTCAATACCAAAAACAATAGGGAGTATATGGTTTGACTTATTATAGCTGATTAGTTGGAAGAGTATGCAACTATACAAGGGAAGGTTGTTTGATGAGGATAATTTAGCTTTAATCTCTCTAAACTAACTTAAGAAATATTATTAGAAGAAATATTAATGAAACAATCTAAATACTAAATTTCAAAATTAATAAAAATAACAGAAAGAATAAATAATTGTGTCAACTTTGCAAAGGATCAACCGTCCAAGCAATAAAGTGGGACCAAATTGTAGCAAGATAAATAAGCAAAGTACAGCTCAACTACAGCAAATAACGGAAGGAAATTGCGGAAGTTGCATAGAAATGATAGAAAATGGGGCGACAGCTGTTCACTTTGTTTTCCTTGCGACCTTATCTAGGTGTTAGGTTTGACCCATTTATTATGTCAGAGATTCCGTCACACTGCGTTATAGATTTTTGTACGCAAATTCTTATTTCATACGAAACGGTCATTGTGAAATGTATATGATCCTCCATTAAAGTAGCTTGAAGAAACTCAGGAAGTTGTTATAGAGAGAGAAAGTAGTTAAAAGAATTAGGTAAATAGAAAGTTGTTATTGTATTAAGTTAATGATGAATGTACATGTGTAATGTACTAATGTATATATACAAACTAGAGTAAGGAACACCTATTACACATAAGCAAACTCTATTATTCAACATGCCCCCTTCAAGCTGGATGGAGTGGAATAAGACGAAGACCAAGCTTGGAAGACAGAAATTGGTGTTGTTGCGTCCCTAGGGGCTTAGTCATAATGTCTGCTAGTTGCAACCCAGTTCTCACATGTCTTGGATGTAAGAAACCTTCTTCAAATTTATCACGAACAAAATGACAATCGACATTTAAATGCTTTGTTCGCTCGTGAAAGACTGGGTTTGCAGAGATATGAACTGCTGCTTTATTGTCACAAAACAGTGGTATGGGAAGTGGAACTTGGACATGAAAATCTCGTAATAATGCTTCAAGCCAAACTAACTCAGCAGAGGTATAGGACATACTCCTATACTCTGATTCAGCAGTACTACGACTGACTGTTTTCTGTTTCTTGGTTTTCCATGAAATAAGAGATTGGCCCAGGAAGACAGCATAGCCACTGAGAGATTTACAACTGAAAACACATGCTCCCCAGTCAGCATCACAATAAGACGTCAGTGTTAGGTCATTTGCTGCTGGATAAAACAGTTCTGTGTTAATGGTGCCTTTCAAATATTTAACAATATGTAAGGCTGCATTCATGTGTGGCTTTCTTGGTAAGCTCATGAATTGACTAAGATGTTGCACGGAGTATGAGATGTCTGGTCTTGTCAAGTTTAAGTAAAGTAACCTACCAATTAAGCGTCTATACTGCTCAGGCTCTTCCATCAACTCCCCATCCTCTGTGGAAAGCTTTAATCCTTTGGGTAAAGGAAAGCTTGTTGCAGTACACTCTTCCATGTGTAAATCTGTCAAGATGTCTGCTATGTACTTTCTCTGGTTCAACATTAGACCTTTCTGATTCCTAGCTACCTCTAGTCCCAAGAAATAACGCATCAATCCCAAGTCTTTGATGGTAAATTGGTCATCCAACCCCTTCTTAACTACTTCAATTCCTTTTACATTATCTCCTGTTAGCAATATGTCATCAACATATACCAATGCTATCATAAAACCTTCTGAATCATGCTTCAAAAACAATGAGTAGTCTTCCCTGGACTGAGTAAATCCTTGACTCTTCAAATATTTGGTTAATTCAATGTTCCATTGTCGTGAAGCTTGCTTTAAACCATAAATCGACTTTTTAAGTTTGCAAACTTGACCCTTTGCAGCATGATACCCTTGAGGAGGTACCATGTATACTTCTTCATCCAAAAAACCATGCAAAAAAGCATTATTGATGTCTAACTGATATAAATCCCAACCTTTGGCAGAGGCAAGGGCAAGTAAAGTTCTCACAGTGGTGAACTTGGCTACTGGTGAAAAAGTATGCTTGTAATCCTTATCCTTAACTTGATTGTAACCCTTGGCTACCAATCGAGCTTTGTATCTCTCAATGCTACCATCAGGTCTATGTTTAATTTTGAAGACCCATTTGGAACCTATGGCTTTATGACCAGAAGGGAGAGGGACCAAATCCCAAGTTTTATTGTTTTCAAGAGCAGCAATCTCTTTGGACATAGCAATGACCCATTTAGGATTTTGTGTTGCTTGCTTATAAGTGGATGGTTCCACTGCAGCAAGGACATTAGCCAGAGAAGCAATGTATGCAGGGTCATAATCAGTAAGATCCTGCAACATTTGCACATGAAAGGAAGAGGAAACAGAATCCTCTTGGTTTAAATGAAGCTTAAGAGATGATTTCTGTAACTGAAAATCCTTCAGCTTTGTTGATAACTGTCTAAGCCTAATGGATTTTCTCACCCCAAGATCATGACATTGTCGAACTAGTGTGTCTTCAGAATGAACTGAAGGTTCTGGGGAAGGAATACTGCTAGAAGAAGATGAAATATGATCTGTATTGTGATGAGTAGAAGGAACATAATCATTAGCATGTGATTGATTATTATGTGAGTTATTACTTTGAATATGTGTTGCATCATCAGATTCAGAAAAAAAATCTGTATTATGTGAAGTATTATCATTTTGTGAAGTATTATTATGAGAAAGAGAAGTATCCTGAGAAGAATCCATGTTATTTAAGGGTGTCCAAGAGTTTGAAACAGGGTTAACCACTGCAATATTGTCAGGATATGCAGAGGACAGAGGAAGTTCAGACTCCTTAAAAGGAAAGATGTCCTCTTTGAATAAAACATCTCTATTGACAAAAACTTTGTGACTATTCAAGTCATAAAGTTTGTATCCTTTTTCACCATATGGGTACCCAATAAAAACACATTTCCTAGCTTTAACTCCAAACTTATCCTTAGAAGTTTTTGGCATTGAGGCATAACATAAGCAACCAAAAACTCTCAACTCTTCATGAGTGGATATCTGATGAAAAAGTATCTCATAAGGGGACTTCCACTGCTGTGACAACCCTCGCGAATGCGGAAATATAAAACATACAAGCATGTGAATTATATAGCGGAAAATACGGTATTTTAAAAACTTTTATACATGCAAGATAGAAAAATACGAGGAGTGTCAAAATATTACAAACTAAATAAAAATACCACAAGAGACGTAGTCTCTCAAAGTGTTAACAAAAGACCAAGTAATTAGCAACTAGCTAAACAACGTCTAGAGGTGTTTCATCCAGGGACAACGCCCGCTAGCTCACACCCGAACCCAAAATGTCAAGCAAAAAGGCCATCCATGCAAGCAACCTGTTCATTCATGAAAAACATGAACGCCACAATCAGTGGGGAGTAACTCCGGGTTCTCCCAGCCATATCACATCAAACGTACATATAAGGAAATACAAAAGTAAAATCATGCATATATAGATATACATGTGAGATACGATAAGAATAGATAGGCAATCCAATATATAAAGATACGATCATGTGGAAATCAAATCTGAAACCATCATGTTATTCAAAGACTCGGGAAAGACACTCTTAGGCAACCGAATACGCTCACTAGGGCTTGCATCTCACCGTTAGCGGTATAAGATTGATAAGATTGAGACTCGACAGACAAACCAAGTCAAGTCATGCGATGATCACAATAAATCCAACATATTATCATCCATTCACGAACCAAGACATTTACGGTGTCCAATCATGCAATGACCATGAATAATATCATGAAATCACGCATTCAAAGAACGACGACTCAAAGACGACAACTCTCACGGTAAATGAAACGCACTAGCATCGTGTACATGGCAAGTATGATTAAAAGGACATCCACGGGATCACATTTCCCGGAACGCATACACGATCACATTTCGTATATGTAGACTAATTTCCTCCTGGTAGGAACGATAAGGCTCCTAATCTAAACCTAGCCAGATTCTCGGAATCACATTTTCCGATTCGATATGCGATCACGTTTCGCACCCAAGACTCGGTCTTACAAAGAAACCGCCGAGTACCCACATTCTCGGTAGATCAATTCACGAAAGAGGCGGAAAACGAGCTCAAGCCTCATAACATGCGGTACGCTACATGCAAATAACACCACCTCGCAAGTACATAACATTTGACAGCCGGGTCGATCAACGCATAGCGTTCAACTCCCAACAACGTCGTCGTATGCCCACTAACACATGCATTTAAGCAGTAGGATACCTTTTCGTGCCGACATTCCAGCCTTACGAACGGGAAGGTAGCCAAGGGAATGAGAATACAAAGCACAAGACAAAATAGTGCTCAAACCGTATCATTTGTAAAACCGACTCAAAGTGGGACATATCGAAAAATCGTCACGAAACATGTGATACAAGCGAATAAGATATCATATATCCAAAACATGAATATTATAAGTCACTACGTAAAATTATACGATAAACGAATCATGCGAATTATTATAATTTAAATCGTAAACAAGAAATACAAACAAAGTCCAGCAGGTGCCAGCCGGTCAAGTTGACCGGCTGCCGGTCCACCGGCTCAGACCACAAGTCAATACGAAAACCAACTTGAAAATGCAGTGTGTCCCAGCCGGTCAGGCTGACCGGCTGCCGGTCAACCGGCTGGGACCAATGGGTCATATGAAAAACAAAGGAAGAAGGGGGTGTCTCAGCCGGTGGTCTGACCGGCTGCCGGTCGACCGGCTGAGCCCAACTTCATATTCTAAAATTACGTAAAAATGCCAAAATATACAGCAGGTGCCCCAGCCGGTGGTCTGACCGGCTGCCGGTCGACCGGCTGGGGTCCAATTCATACGAAAATCCCATTTTTGCCTAAGGAACCAATTTCAATTATCATCCAATATTATCATAAATCATCAAAACTCATATGAACACTCAACATACAACATATATCATCATCAACACACTTACCAAGCTCACTAACCATATTCTAAATACGGTTTCTAGCATAGATAACATATAAAACACGTAAATGATACCGAGTAACCATTCACCGTTACCTTTAAGCGTCTCTACTAATCGTCAAGCTCCTCTTCAATAAGGTAATAGTCTTTGTCGGGATCTTGGAGGTCACCACTTGAATTCTATCGAGAAATGAATGAGCTAGGACGAATCAAAGATCGAAAAGTTATGGAGGCAAGGTTTCTTAAGGAAGAAGAAAGGGTTTTGAGTTTGAGTTTGGTTGAATGAAAATAGGTTAAGGAGGTAGTGTGATATTTATAAAGAAAAGTCAACAAAAATCAAAGACGACTCAAAAGTCAAGAAAAGTCAAAGACGACTCAAAAGTCAAGAAAACTCCAAGACGACTCAAAAGTCAAGAAAAGTCAAAGACGACTCAAAAGTCAAGAAAACTCAAAGACGACTCAAAAGTCAAGAAAAGTCAAAGACGACTTAAAAGTCAAGAAAAGTCAAACGCGTCTTAAGACGGGATTTTCATGGAATCTCGCGGAAATTCCAAATACGAACTCGGAAATTCTAAATTCGAATTTAAAACTTAAATTTGCTGAAAAGTATCCGTAAAATATTTCTACTAGAAAAATAGGGTACATTTCCGGGTGTTACAACTGCAGTATTGGAGTAGGCATTTTGTTGATAAGATAAGTAGCTGTCAAGATACATTCACCCCAAAACTTTAGTGGCATATTAGCATGAATTTTTAGAGCTCTAGCTGTCTCAACTAGGTGTCTATGTTTGCGTTCCACTCTCCCATTTTGTTGAGGCTTGCCAACTATGCTTTTCTAATGAATCACCCCTCTCTCTTTAAACATAGCACCACAGGTTTGTTGGACAAATTCTGTCCCATGATCAGTCCTAAAAACCTTGATAGGTCGACCAAACTGAGTTTGGACCATAGTCATGTAATCCCTAATCAAGCCTGGTACTTGACCTTTATTTTGAAGAAAATATGTCCAAGTGCATCTAGATCTATCATCAACAATAGTGAGAAAGTATGTAGCCCTATTGAGACTAGGCACCTTATATGGACCCCAAAGGTCCATGTGAACTAGATCAAAACATTCCAATGCCATTGACAGACTTTTTGGAAAAGGAAAATTATGATGCTTAGAGAAAACACAAGTTTCACAAAAGAAATTTTGCACCCCAACTAAGGGATTATTAGATACATGCTTGAGTTTTTCAACAGATGAGTGTCCAAATCTAGCATGCATAACTCTCGAACTTTAATAAGCCAACAATAATCATTCGAACTTTAGCAACTATTATCAAGAGACTCTAACTGTAGTAGTGGCTAGTTCTGATCTACTGTGAGGCATTATACAAGCGCAGGAACTGAGGTCGGCCACCATTGCTGCTCGAGTCTACGTAATCCCATCACATAATCATGCTTAACTTTTGAAGATGTTATGCATCCTGTTTCCGTGTTGCACAAAACTAACTGTTCTTCATTGGAAAGATGCATATAAATCAGCTTGTCATTGTATGGGTGTGCAGCGATGTGCTTGGTATTAGTATAGTACTCAATTGGGGTGTGATGGGGCGATACTTTACTATTCAGAGTGCCTTTGCAAAAGCCTTGAAAAGCCGTCTCCCACACGAGAGGGGCTCGATTCGGGTCCAACTTCCACACTACCAGCTCCAATTCAAAAGCTGTCCCATATATTTCGTACCACAAGCGTTGATCACCCAATCTCTCAGGAGTACGCAAGAGTAACAATTGTCCCGAAGATTCTAGCAAATACCCTAAATCGGGTAGTGGCGGCATAACTCTCGCCTCAAGGGTCGTATCACAAGCGACATTCACATCAAACGGGTCGAATCCCACCAAACATAACCCACTTTTAAAGTAGATGATGCCATTACAAACAACAGTCTTGGGTTCTTTAGTACTCACCCCGAGCGGTCCAGCCTCCTTGGGAACCGTAAGTCTAATTTCCTTCCATTCACCAATCTCCGAACAATAAACGACCAAATCACGATGACGAATCTCCACAACTCTAAACTTATACTCTCGTGTGTGGCTATAAGGTGGTTGACATATTAAAGCTGTACTCCTTATGTCCTCGTTATAAGGGCATGGTGGCAGAGCAACCCATTGCTTGGTTAATGGATTCGTAATATAATAAACTCGGCCGCCTCCATGACCAGTCGCGTGACTACTGCATAACACCAAGTCCTTGAATGTGTCTGTTGCAGTTGCAGTGAAAAAGTAACAAGGTAGGAATTTCAATGACAACTTTGGCGGCGACTCAAATATGAATTTCACAATGACTTTTCCGTGTTTTATTTGCATGGTTGTAATGAAGGCCAACGGTGGCTCATTACCTTCATGATCGGAACCCGGGCCCTTCAAATGGACGGTAGTTTTCTTCTTGTGGTTGACGAATTGGACTGGAAAGTTGGGATCGGAGATTAAAGAACACCAACGCTTGTTCACCGAACTGCATACTAGTACCGTAGCACAATTCGGAAGTCTGAGAAGTATTTGATTAAGCATATCGTCATCTAAATCTTGCACTGTTGTTAAGCTACAACGATGGTTAATCTTTGGTGTTTTTAGAGACCTAGCCATGATTTTTTCACTAGGTAAATAGTTTGAGCAGTTAATATTAGAAATCGAGATGGGAGGAATTCATATAGATCGGGAATTGTTGTATTATTAAATCGTGTTTCAACTACATTAGGAATCGAATATATATAATAGGCGACATATTCTAAACCATCTCAGAGTAGGTTAGAGGAGAATCTAATTAAATTAGGAAAATATTTCTTATACTATTTTATGGCAACTACCTTTCGTTTCCATGTTCCTCCTTGATTTTTTTAGCCTTTACCGCGTTATTTAAGTGAACTATATTGGTATTATTTGTTTTTATTTTTTGGTGTCAAATAAGCAACAAGGACAATATTTTCGGTAAAATTGCGTATGCGCTAATCATTCAATACGTTAACAAAACTCGCATTATACGAACTAAAAATATCATAAGCCGATGTCACTTAGCAATGTTAGCATTATAAAATCTATTCCGTTATTAAAATGTGTAATTTTTTTTTTTTTTGAAATGAATTAAAATATGTAATTAAGATATAACAATATACGAGTCTTACTCATTAAATGATCTCATAGCATTATTAAATGATTTCATAGAATGATTCGTGTTTACCTATTAGATTCCATCTTTCCAAGTTCCTCCCTTTTTTTGGACATATATTCAGTTTATATAAGTTCAGTTCATATATATGTCTATCAAACTCAGTTTAGTTGAGTTCAAATCATTTCAATTCAGTTATGTTTAGTATACCATTATTACTGTTTTTATTTAGTTCAATTCAGATTTATTAAGTTCAAATCAGTTCAATTCAAATAATTTCAGTTAAAAAAAACGTAACCTATAATAAAGTTGATCAGCAGAATCGTATAGCCCAAAAATTCCTACAATCTAGACTAAAAAAGCGTGTTGCTAGTATTTGGAAAAACTATTGATCAAAACTAAATAAAAAAACTAGTGTTTGAATTTGAAAGGAAATATTTTGTTGTTGACGATGTTTCTCATTTCTCAAACTTGATAACTTTCCCCTGCAATTTAATTCTTTAAGTTTTATACTACCTCGCCATGTCGATGCATCAGCTCACTTCCTCACCGTGTCGATGCTTTCTTGTCTATAAGAGTAGTGTCAGTAACTTCTCTGGTTTTATTTTGTCCATCGAGGTCGCTTTTATCTATTTTCGGCTCAGTTTCAGAAATTATTGAAGCAGCGCGCGCTTCTGTGACTCCCCTCGAACCAAGTTGATGCATAAGTAAATATGTTCACTGCAGTCAAATCGTAAAACCCATTGTTTCTAAAGCAGTGTAGTCTGCTTACCTCATTTGTGCATTTGTAGAAAGTAATTTTCCTAATACTCTTTTACTGTTTTCGAGAGAATTTATTGAATGAATGCGCCAGTTCGAGTTATGAGTTATAACTTACTGTTTGGATTTCGGAATGCTTATGTGACGAAACTAGTTTAATTGAATGGTCGACAATTGTACAATAATGAGTGTAAACCAAATATTGTCACAGAGTTTTTATAAGAGACAATCATAGACGTGAGACAATTACAGAATAAGCCAATAATAACACTCGAACTTTAGCAACTATTATTACTAGACTCTTAACTGTAGCGATGGCAAGTTCTGTTCTACTGTGAGGCGTTCCACAAGAGTGCAGGAACTGAGGTTGGCCACCATTGGTGCTCGAGTCTATGTAATCTTTGCACATACTTAGGCAAACGTTTTAAAGACGTTATGGAGCCTGTTCGCGTGTTGCACAAAACAAATTGATTTTCATGGACAAGATACATATAAATCAGCTTGTCATTGAATGGGTGTACCCAATGTTGTTGGCCATAATTCTGCTTTCGAAATAGGTGTAATTGGGAAGTTCAAAACCATCCCAAGTGCTTTTGCAGAAGCCTTGGAAGGTTGTCTCCCACACGAGAGGCGCTTGATTCGGGTCCAACTTCCACACTACCGTATTCACTTTAATAGCCGTCCCATCTCTTCTGTACCACAAGCCAGGTACGCCCTGTCTCTTAGGAGTATGCACGACCAACAATTGACCCGAGGATTCTAGCAAGTACCCAGAATCGGGTAGTGGTGGCAAAAACAATTCTAGTACTAAAATTTGCAATGAATAACTAATCAAGAGAATTGAGTAAAGTGATGAAATGTGATTTTAATGACAATTTCATTTACTAAAAAAACTAATCATTTTTAAAAATTTCTCAAATAATTTTAATGAACTTTTTTGTCTCGAACATAACCCACTTTTAAAATAACTAATTGAGAGAATTGAGTAAAGTCATCAAGAGAATTGAGCAATCCCGTTTCTTTCCGTTTGTCATTATTTAGAGTTTCCCCTTAAATTTGGGAGATTATATGTATCTAGTCATGTACAATTATTATGAGTTTCACCGAACTACCGGATTCATGTAGAACTCCACTGTTAGACATGTTTGGGTGAGAGTAGTACTAGGAACTAACTCTCTTTTGAAAGGCCTCGTGTTACACACTTTTTCGTTATACCATTTCTCATTTGCTACTTTATTATGTTTTCGGAATGTTTTCGGAGAGATTATAGGTTGATGCCGACTATCAAAGGCTACTTTAGGACTAGGTTTTGTGTTGGGTATGCACTCTTAAGTGGGTAGTTCAGAATGAGTAACACGCTGGTTTCTTGTGCAATGTCCATTAGCAAACTGGTTTCTGTGTATAACAAAGCTTACATTTCGAGTTCATCTACGTCTACGCTACCGTAAATAAACTTTATTTATAATTATGGCGTTATATGATGCGCTCCTGATACGAGTGGGTTGTGGGTCAATGAAGGAACGAGTTCATTGAAAGTCGGAAATCAGTTTAATCATTCTCGAGAATAATTAAATGTATTTCGAGCTTTCATTGAACGTGAGAGCTTCATTAGATGGTACGAAAATCTTGCTCGTAAAATACAAACGATCTCCAATTCGGTTTTCGTAATTATGGCTTCAATAGTGGGTGCGTAGTAATGGGGATGTGTAATGGCTAGAAGAATTGAAGATACTTTCATCTTATTTTATTTTGTTTAATAAAAGGGTTAATACCCTATTTAATTATTAGCTTTATTTGGTAATGTTTTTTGTAGTAATTACCTAGTTTTAATTCTCTTTAATTAGTTAGTTAATTTTGGGATTGTAAGGACCTTTTAGTGGTCTTGTTTTCATGGAATAAGAAAAAACCCACTCATATCAGCTCCTTGAAGCTTTGATTACAACTTACTGGTACATGAGTTGGGACTGGTCTAGTTTAATGCTGTTTGGATTTTGAAATGCTTATGTGATGAAATAACTAGTTTTATTGATTGGTCGAAGATTGTGGAATAATGGCTTGATACGAATTTAAAGTGCGGAAGCGAATTAAAGAAAAGCACACGAACAAAGTTCGAGTATGCGATTTATGGTAACGATAAAAGTTGTAGAATTAGACCTATAATTCGACAACTGCGAATAGACTCAAGACCTATTGAGTTCGATCAAGTTAATATTCAAAACGCATTCGAATAATAACAATATTTGTTCTAACAATCAATTTTGCTTTGATTAAATTTCTGAATTAATAAAATTGCAAAACAACTAAGACTATAAATAGTCCTATGAAACAGCCGTTTATGGCTAACAAATGCTCCCTAATGACAGACTTAAAACAAGACAATAATGGCCATTTACTATAGCAAATAAAGGCCTACTAAATGCTAGAATAAAGACACACAGTAAATGTAAATTAACACCCTACTAAATAGAGAATCAACACCCTTCACTGACTAAATAAATTATACTGGAATGCTTTGAAGAACAGCCACTTAGACCGGTCCAATGCAAGAGATTAAGTTCACGAACCGAACCAACGAAACATCCGTAACACCGACCCCTGCTGCCAATAAGCGGTTGCTGTCCAGCAATCCATGGGTAGTAGTAGCCGTGTTCTCCACCGTATCATGAGTGTACACACTATATCGTCATAGATTATAATAGGAATCGGTCTTAGACGTGAGACAATTATAAAATAAAGAAAAATAGTGTAGAGAACCGCGATTAGTATGCCAATAATAATCACTCGAACTTTAGCAACTATCATCACTAGACTTCACATGTAGGGGTGGCAAGTTTTGTTCGACCGTGTTGCAGAAGCGCAGGAACTGAGGTGGGCCACCATTGGTGCTCGAGTCTATGAAAATAGCTCAGCATGCTAGACAAACTTTGTAAGGGAGTTACGCATCCTGTTCGTGTGTCGCATAAAACAAACCGTCTTTCTTGAGGAAGATACACATAAATTAGCTTGTCATTGTATGGGTGTACCCCAATGTTGTTGGCGAAAATGATGCCTTGAAAATAGGCGTAATTAGACAATTCATCACTATTCCAAGTGCCTTTGCACAAACCTTGGAAAGTCTTCTCCCACACGAGAGGCGCTTGATTCGGGTCCAACTTCCAGACTATAATCTCCAATTCAATACCCCTTCCATCTATTTTGTACGACAAGCAACCTTCGAGCGGTCTATAAGGAATATACACGACTAACAATTGTCCTGACGATTCTAGCAATTGCCCAAAATCGGGTAGTGGCGGCATAACTCTCGCCTCAAGAGTCGTCCAATCCAAGCAATTGTCATTCACATCAAACGGGTCGAATCCCAGCAAACATAACCCAGTTGTAAAGTAGATAATGCCATTACAAACAACAACAGGCGCGGGATCTTCAGCACACAACCTGAGTGGTGGTCCAGCCTCCTTGGGGACGCTAAGGTTAATTACCTTCCATTTACCAATCTCCGAACAATAAACGACCACATGGAACTTGTCTACAAGCATTGGATACTGACCCAGACGTGGATTACGAATCTCCACAACTCTAAACTTATAGTGTTGAGCGTGGTTATAAGGTTCTTGACATATCAAAGCCGTACTTTTTATCGGCTTCCTTTGAGGAGCTCGTGGTGGCAGAGCAACCCATTGTTTGGTCAAGGGATTGGTAATGTAATAAACGTGTTCAGAGTCTTCAGACCATCGATGCGTGTCGTAACTAAAGCCTAACACCAAGTCCTTGAATGCGGCACTTACAATGGGAGTCTTACAAGGCAGGAATTCCAGCGACAATTTTCGCGACCCAAATATGAATTTTGTGATCACTGTTTGTTTACGCGTATCTATGGTTGTAATGAAGCTCCACAGTAGCTCATCAACTTCATGATCGAAACCCGGGCCCTTCAAAAGGGGGGTGATTTTCTTCTTGTGGTCGGTGAACAGGATCGGAAAGTTGGGGTCGGAGATTAAAGAACACCAACGCTTGTTCACGAGACTGCATGCTAATACCGTAGCATACGACGAAAGTCTAAGTAGTATTTGAGTAAGCATATTGTCATCTAGATCTTCCATTGTTATTGAATTACATCACTGCTTCATCTTGTTTGTCTTTTTTAGGAAAATAATGTGAGATTAGTATTAGGTTTGAATAATTTTGTATACCGGAGTATATATTTTCTTAATATAATACTATCTAATATATACTCTAATATTATTATTTAGGAAAATACATTCCTATTCAAAAACTAACTCTAGTTGATTAGGGCAGAATCAAATTAGTTATGGAGTCATACAACTTTATTATGCACAGGTTTTTTAATTTTATTTTATGGTAACTAATTCTTTCCTTAATTAGGCTTTGTTTGGCAAGTCGTGTTTCAGGTAGTTTATTTGCCCGAATTAGTTTTTTTTTTGACAAAAAATTCTGGTAACTTAGGCTCTGTTCTTTTGGACTGAAATTGTCTGAACTGAACTGAACTGAACTGAACTGAACTGAACTTATTGGATCTGAACTGAACTGAACTTAATGGACCTGAACTGAACTGAACTGAACTGAACTGAACCGAACTTAACTTAACTTAACTTAACTTAACTTAACTAATAAAAAGATTATGACAATAATAATACAATAATAAATATTATAATAATATTAATCATTAGTAATAATAATATGATACTAATATAATAAAATATTAATATAATAAGATATATAAAAATAAAATTGTAATATAATAATAATATAATAATAATAATAGTAAAATAGTAATATTACTTATCTAATTATTAATAATAATATAATATAGTAATAAATAAATTAAAAATAGTAATTAAAATAAATATGATAAGTATAATTTAATAATATAATATTATAAATAATAATAATCATAATATATTAAACATTAGTATAATACAATATTTATATAATATAATAATAATATTATAAAATATTAATATAAATGATAACATTATTAGTAATAATATAATATAGTAATAAATATATTAACAAAAGTATCTAAAGAATTAATAAGATCAAGTATAATATAATAATATAAATTATATAAATATTAATAATAGTAAATATAAATAATAATAATAATAATATTGTGAATATATTAATAAAATATAACAAAATAATAATAATAATAATAATAAATTTTAGTAATACAATATTTCCATTAATTAATCGTTATAATATAATAATAAATAAATAAATTAAATATAGATATAATAATAAAAATAAAAATTATAATAATAAATAATAGTAATATAATAAATTTTAAAAAATATATTAATATAATAAAAAAAAATTAATTAATATAATAATAACAATGATAATAGTAATAATAATAATAATAATGTTGAAATAAAGTAAGTTGAACTGAACTGAACTGAACTGAACTGAACTGAACTGAACTTAATAGAGCTGAACTGAACTGAACTGAACTTATTGGAGCTGAACTGAACTGAACTGAACTTATAAGAGCTGAATTTAAGTCCAAAAGAACAGGGCCTTAGTGTGTGTTTGGTCAAACTTTTCAAAGTGTTTTTGGACTCAAAAGTACTTTTTGGCCAAACACCAAAATAATTTAAAAGCTAAATTTTTGTTCACAAAAGTTAAAAATTTTCTTTTTGCCCATAAAAATAGAAGCACCAATTTGGTGCTTCTAGTTTTTTTGAAAACTACTTTTAAAAAATTAAGCTCAAGAAATAGAAATTGATTTTTAATAATTTAGGCCAAACATGCTCTAGCAAGTGTTTGACTAGTAGCTTATTTGTCTAAAGAAGTTACCTGACCTTATATTATATTCCCTATTTACCCCTATAATTTGTAATATTAAGTAATTATCATACCCTTCTATTTAATTTCACATAAATAAGCTACTTTTTCAAGTAGTTTTACCAAACAGAGTCTTAACTTCAAAAAAGTTTTTAATCTTATCAAAAATGTGTTTATACTTCAATATCTTAAAGAGAATATGTTGTTAATCTTGTCATATTTAAGTTATTAATGTGTGCCCTAAAAACACACGTTAGAAAAACCGTTACAAATATAGTCATATGCCAAAACCAACTCTAGTCCAATAGTCCAAAAGGGAAGAATCAAATTAGATTAACAATTTTTTTTTTAATGACAACTAGTTTAAACTCCGTGCAATACATTCACGATTTGTAGAGCTTTTTATTTTTATAAAATTACTTATATACAAATTGTACCTCACTAATAATTAACATTCTTATCATTATATTTTTCTTTGACAAAAAAAAGTTAAAACTTAAAAATTAATCCGCAAAATTGAGTAATTAGCTAAATTTTTTTTAATGAAAAATTTTTATACAATAAAACTAATGTGAACAAGTCATAATTATTTTCTCAATTTTTTTGCTACAAAACAAATAACAACAATTTACAGTTTTGTTTTTGTACGAATTATGAGTCAAGTCATTATTTGATAGTATCGCCTATAAAAGATTTTGTAATTTATTACTGATGTTACTGCACTTCAATAGCGGAAGCCAAGAAGTTTGTTTACTACTCCTATTATACAATCAACAGTTCATTTTTCTGAACTGTGCATTTGAAAGAAAATACAGTACCTGAGCTTTCAATGCATCATCTTCGAAAACCTATGATGAACTCATGTCGCTTTGCACAGAAAACCTCCACGGGTTGCAGTGTATTGCAAAAGCCGTGGGCCGATTAAAGATGACTGATATATCAAACGTCAAGCCCTGTACATGACGAAGCGAGTTTTATTGAATGAATGTGTCAGTTCGGATTTTGAGTTGATGTGACTGATCTAATTGCTGCAGTTTGGAATGCTTAATGTGCCGAAGCTAGTTTTATTGAATGGTTGACGATTTTGCAATAACGAGTGTACACACAATATTGTCACAGAGTTTTATTAGAGACCGTCTTACACGTGAGACAATGACAAACAAAGCAACGTAAACAACAGTGATTAGTACTCGTATAACAATAATAATAATCACTCGAACTTTAGCAACTAACATCCATCCAACAATTAACATTACGAAGCTGTTGTAGTGGCAAGTTCTGTTCCACTGTGAGGCATTGCACAAGCAGGAACTAAGGTGGGCCACCACTGGTGCTCGACTCGATAAAATGATTGAACTCTCGTCACAAGATAATTAGACAAACTTTGAAAAGGCCCCAAGCATCCTGTTCGCGTGTTGCACAAAACCAACTGTTCTTCGAGGTGAAAATACATATATATCAGCTTGTCATTGTACGGGTGTACCCAAATGTCTGTGACGAAAGGGCTGATTTCAGTTATGGTTTTATTTGGTGATTCAGTTTTGCCTTTGCACAAGCCTTTGAAAGTCATCTCCCATGTGAGAGGTGCTTGATTCGGGTCCAACTTCCACACTACCATCTCCAATTCAATATCCGTCTCATCTATTTTGTACGACAAGTAAGGTACACCTTGTGTCTCAGGAGAATGCACGAGTAACAGTTGTCCCGAGGATTCTAGCAAAAACCCAAAATCAAGTAGTGTTGGCATAACTCGCGCCTCAAGGGTCTTGTCACAAGCGACATTCACATCAAACGGGTCCAATGCCATCAAAGTTAACCCTCTTTTAAAATAGATGATGCCATTACAAACAACCGTCTCTGGTTCTCCAACCTCGTTGGGGACCCTAAGGTTAATTTCCTTCCATTCACCAATCTCCGAACAATAAACGAGCAAATAGAATGTGTGGTGACTATGCTGCATATGATCCATAAGAAGGGAACGAACCATAACAACTCTAAACTTATAATCGCGGGTGTGGTTATAAGGTGATTGGCATATCAAAGAAGTACTTGCTACTTGGTTCCTTTGATATTCATCTTCAGGGCAAGGTGGCAGAGCAACCCATTGCTTGGTTAACGGATTGGTAATGTAATAAACTCGGCTGACATCTCGACAGGTCCCATAATCAGTGCATAACACCAAGTCCTTGAATGTGGCCTTTGTAATGAAAGAATTACCAGGCATGAATTCCAGTGATAATTTTGGCAACCCAACTACCGATTCTTCGATAAATCTGATCGTTTTATAATTGACAAATCTGAACCTGTCCATTGCCTGTTGTGTCAACATGGTTTTAAAGATGATCCATGGTGGCTCATCAAAGTCACCATTCTTCTTGTGATTTGCAAACAAGACCGGAAAATTGGGGTCGGAGATTAAAGAACACCAACGCTTGTTCACAAGACTGCATGCTAGTACCGTTGCACAATTCGGAAGTCTAAGTAGTATTTGAGTAAACACATCGTCATCTAGATCTTCCATACATAAACCACCATGGTTCATTGTTGATGTTATAGGAGGCCTAGGCATGATTTTTTTTATTAGGTAAATAATGAAACCTGTTAATGTAGATTCGATTACTTTAGCCTCGAGTAAGGTATCGTTTGATTGATCAAAGAATCTAATTGACACCGAAAAATCTAATTCGTATACAAATTCACATGAATCCGTATAGGAAAGGATTAACGAAGCACTCCCATGCCAAAAACAACGCTAGTCCATTAGGGAATAATCAAATGGAAAGACTATAAAATACAATCCTACACTCATAACAACACTATTTCACTATTAGGGTACAATTATACTCCGTATTAGATTAGATTATGATTTTTTTTTACTCCGATACCCATTTTGTATGGCAACTAGACCGAGCAAAATCAACCCGATCCGATTGACTCGAGATTCAAAATTGACCTGAACTATAATCCTCCAATGTGACCCGACCCGAACATAATCTGAAGTGTATTGACCCGACTAGAGTTGACCCGATCCGAAACCACTAACCCGAAAATGACTCGAAAAAATATAACTCTTATTGAATAAAAAAGACTTAGAAATGATTAAACATTTTTTTTTCCTTTATCATTGACCCGAAAATGACCTGGACCCGAAATAACCCGACCGGTTGATCCAAAACTGGCCTGATCAACTTACCCGAAAACACGTGAAACCTGAAACAACCCGACCGGCCCGAACTAACTCGATAATATAACAGACCCGAACTCTATCCGATTGACCCGTTTGCCAGATCTAATGGCAACTAACCATTGATGTAATGTTCCTCCTTGATTTTTGTAATCTTACCCTTTTGTTTTTAACATTCTCAAGATTATTTATGTCTATAGGGTAAAATGAGTGTATACTCTTACCTCTTAGCTCCCTTGAGATTATCCAATGGATCTTCCCTACTGATACTTAATTATGTAGGTATTCAGGAGACATGTTAGAAAAATCGTCTATAACAAAAAATTATACGACGACAAATGTAACTGATACGAGTGGGTTGTGGGTCAATGAAGGAACGAGTTCATTGAAAATCGGAAATCAGTTTAATCATTCTCGAGAATAATTAAATGTATTTCGAGCTTTCATTGAACGTGAGAGCTTCATTGGACGGTACTAAAATCTTGCTCGTAAAATACAAACGATCTCCAATTCGTTTTTCGTAATTATGGCTTCAATAGTGGGTGCGTAATAATGGGGATGTGTAATGGCCAGAAGAATTGAAGACACTTTCAACTTATTTTATTTTGTTTAATAAAAGGGTTAATACCCTATTTAATTATTAGCTTTATTTGGTAATTTATTTAGTAGTAATTACCTAGTTTTAATTCCCTTTAATTAGCTAGTTAATGTTGGGATTATAAGGACCTTCCGGTGGTCTTGTTTTGACTATTTAAGCCATTGGCATGGAATAAGAAAAAAAGATCACAAGATAAGAATAAAAGAAAAACTTTTGATTGTCGAGTTTCAATCAGTTCCTTGTTATTGTTTGACGCGTTTTCAAACACTAACCCGAAATGTAATCAATAGGTCTTGATTATAGTTCACCATTGTTCGAATTATAGGTCTAGTTCGAGCAAATATCCCATTGTTTTGAGTTCTTGACGGAATTCAAAGCAAATATCCATTATTTCATTATTGTTCTTTATTATTTTAAAACGCTTCCGCAAAATTTCGAATCAGTCTCAATATTTTAATTTAACTACACATGTTGGAAAAATCGTCTATATCTTTTAATATTTTTTCCTATATTTTCAACGCTCGAAGATTATATGTAAAAATATTCAACAATTAAGTGAGAGTCACAAGCTTTTTGAGCTAGTGTTTGCTCAGCTTGACTAACTGTACGAAAAAAATAAATAAAGCTGTACGACAAAAGTGATTTTATTGAGAGACTTATCGTCGACCATTCAAGAAAACTAGCTTCCACTTAGATCAGTCCCAACTCAAAACCCGAACTGATAAGCTATAATCAAAGTTTCAAGGAGCGTATTTATAACAAAATTTTTTATAAGAGACCGTCTTACATGTGAGACAGTTAGAAACCAAAGCAACGTAGACAACTGTGATAACTTTAGCAACTATCGCCACGAAGCTATACTAGTGGTAGCTCTACTCTGAGGCATTGCACAAGCAGGAACTAAGGTGGGCCACCATTGGTGCTCGAGTCGATGAAGTGATTCAAATCCTATCATGTCGTTATTAGGCCAACATTTTAAAGGCTCTATGCATCCTGTTCGCGTGTTGCACAAAACCAACTGTTCTTCGTGGGGAAGATATATATATATCAGCTTGTCATTGTATGGGTGTACCCTAATGTCTGTCGGTAAAATGACGATTCCTGATCCGAGGTTACTCAGCGATTTTGTTTTATTCCCGGTGCCTTTGCACAAACCTTTGAAATTCATCTCCCATACGAGAGGAGCTTGGTTCGGGTCCAACTTCCACACGACCATCTTCAATTCAATAGCCTTCCCATCTTCTTTGTAACACAAGCAATATCTCTCAGGAGTATGTACGAGTAACAACTGTCCAGAGGATTCTAGCAAATACCCCGAATTGGGTAGTGGTGGCATAACCCGCGCCTCAAGGGTCTTGTCACAAGCAACATTCACATCAAACGGGTCCAATGCCACCAAACATAACTCACTTTTAATGTAGAGAATACCACTACAGACAACACTCTCGCATTCTTCGGTACTCGCATTGAGCGGTCCAACCTCCTTGGGGATCCTAAGGTTAATTTCCTTCCATTCACCAATTTCCGAACAATAAACGACCAACTCAAATTTGTCTTGACGATGATGACAAACCTGTACAACTCTAAACTTATAATCCTGAGTGTAGTTACAGGGAGATTGACATATCAAACTCGGTTTCCATTGATAATCAACACAAGGACATGGTGGCAGAGTAACCCATTGCTTGGTTAATGGATTGGTAATGTAATATACTCGGCTGCCTCCTTGATTAGTATCGCTACGAAAACCTAACACCAAATCCTTGAATGTGGCTCTTGGAGTGAAAGTATTACCAAGCAGAAATTCCAATGAGAAATTTGGCAACCCGAATATGGATTCTGTGGTAAATCTGAATTCATTATCAGGTCCCAGTTTTGTCATCATGGTTCTAACGATGGTCCATGGTAGCTCATCAATGTCGGAACCCGAACCAATCAAAAGCGTGGTGGTTTTCTTCTTGTGGTTTACAAACAGGACCGGGAAATTGGTGTCAAAGATTAAAGAACACCAACGCTTGTTGACAGGACTGCAAGCTAGTACCGTAGCACACGACGGAAGTCTAAGTAGTATTTGAGTAAGCACATTGTCATCGAGATCTTCCATAGATGAACACCAACGCTTGTTCATCTTGAGTGTTTTTTGAAGGCCGAGCTGTTTTGTAGTTAGTAATAATACGAGTTACTATTAATATAGATTCTGATTACTTTTTGTCTACTATTTAGGAGAATACAATCCCTATTCCAAAAGCAACTCTGGTTGATTATGGCAGAATTAAATTAGATTAGGAATTTCTTATTTTGTTTTTATCGCAACTACCTTACTACCCATCGTGCTCAAAAACAAAAACTCGAACTCGACTCGATCTCGAGCTTACTCGATCTTGAAAAAAGGTGCGCGTTAACAAGCTTGCGAGATTTAACGCGAGCTCGACCCTAACTGGAACTCAAATCGAGCTCGAATGTTATATGTAAAAATATTTTGCATAAAAGTGAGACATTTGATATGTGTGATACTAATATATAATCATAATAAAATATTTTTGTAAAATATGAGCATTGTCTTATCTAATCACACAAGTTCGAGCTGCCCGCGAGCCATTCGAGTTGAGCCCGCGTTTGCTCGGATTGACTCATCATGCTCTCGAGCCCGCGCCGAGCTCACACGAGCCATCTCGTCTCATTATCACTCCTACTTTATGACTTAATCAAGTTAGAAACGTAGTAGTGGGTTATGCTCATTGATGGACATGATTTACTCAATCATGGACACAAATGACCATTTTATCCCTCCCATTTCAACATTATTCTTTGGCAAATTACATAAAAATAATCCAACGTTTAGACAATCTTCCAAAAGTAATCCCACTTCGGCTCTTTTACAAAATTAATCCCAAGTTTTGGTTTGGGTTACAAATTTGGTCTCATCTACCCCAATCCTAATTTCAGTTATTAGGTTTGACATTAATAAATCTGTCCAAATAAAAAATGTGTACATTTTTATGATGAAACATGAAATTCCCCTTTGCCTATATTTCAACCTGACAACTACAAAAGACAAATTAATTCACCAATTCAAATGTGAAAATATTAGCATGCTATGAATTAAGAATAAGAGTAGGAGGATAACAAATCTTTACATTTTTCGTCCAAATGCCCAAATTAACCATGACATCCACTTATTTCAAACCATAAAACCAAAGGTATTCCATCAATTATTAAACCTACAATTTTTAGAGCAAAAATTAAAATTCTTCAACTAATCCTTTATCGAGAAAAAAATGTCGGATGGGAGGAGGATGGTGTAGTGATGGATTGGTGAATATTGAGACAATTATAACAAACACAAAATTTCTGGGTAAACATAAGAACATTAATGAATTGAATAAAATACCTTGAAAGTTGTCTTCTTTTAGCAAAAATATAATATGATTGATACAATTAGGGGAAAAGAGGCGAGTGAAAGGAATTGGTGATGGTGTAGTTCAATAGAATGAGTGTATAATAAATTAATGTGGAGCCGAGATTTTTTATTTTTTTTAAATAGAATAAGTTGGTATGAAATTAGCTTTGTAAAGTAACCTAGTAAATATAGTTAGGTTCGTAAAAAGTCGGACTATTATCGTAACCCAAACTAAAACGTGGGATTATTTTTTTATAAGAAATAAGGTGGAATCATTTTTGGAAGATTATTCAAACGTTGGATTATTTTTGTGTAATTTGCCTTATTCTTTTCATTTTTGATCCATGTTTTTCAACTTCACTGTCTTGCTAGATTCCTCGCCACCACCACCCACCGTGCCACCGTCACCCACTGCCCCCCTTCCATGTGCCGCCATACTCGCCACCCTTTCCTACTCCCTCTGCCCGCCCTGACCCACACAACCACCGCACCATCGTCACCCATGCCTGACAACCTCCTGTTTCTTCTTGAACGACAACCATACGACAACCCTGCCAGCCACCCACCGCACTACCGTCACCAACGATGCCCCCACCGTCCAGGCGACAACCCCGAGCGCCGCCATCATCCCCTGCCACCGCAGCCATCCCTTTCCCATCCATCTTAATTTTCATAAACCCTAATTTAATCTCCCACAAATTTAATTTAGATGGTATCTAATTTGAAACAAAAGAAACTGCGGCTTGATTATAAGTTAGAATTATGAATTATTATTTGATTAATTTGAGAACTAGGATTTGTAATTTACTAATTTGACGAGCATTTGCTTAATTTTTTAGAGGAGAAGAGGAAAAAAGAACTTGATTTTTTGTTTTTTTTTTTATCAAGGGCAAGGTTTGGAAATTTTATGCAAAATAGTGCATGAAAGAGTAAAACTTGTCCATGAAAGAGCAATTACGAAAATTTATACTGCAATTTTTTTTTATGGTAACTAATATTTTCCTTAACTTCAACTGATATCACATTGAATATCCTAAACAAACTTTATTTCATTGGATTTATTTCGACTTAGATAACCAAATCTGAAATATTTAAGCTGTCAATGCCTTATCTCGGAAAACCCGTGAGTCTGTGACGAATTTGTTGGGGTGGCCAACTCAAGTCCCACATTATAAAAGAATAGAAGTCTTGCCTTGTTTAAAAGAGACTCGCCTTACATACCTTTCGTTTTTTCCAACATTTTTCGCTTCTTCCCGTTTGTCATTTGGTAATCCTACTGTGCGCATATTGGTTCCGAATTCATTCTCAATTATTATGAATGAATAGACTGTACTTTCCTCTTGACTTCCACTTATATAATGTTCCATAAATACATTTTATTTCTACTTTGACGACGATATATAATCCGTTCCTTGAGACTCTTTTTTTTTTTTTTGAATAAAGCACCCACCGGGTACTACTGCATTAATGACAGATCGAACAAAACAGCATTGTTCACAGTTGGGGGGAGATACTCATCCCAAACTGTAATCCCGACCCTACTAGGAATCACATGAGCTAAAGAATGGGCCACACAATTATTTATTCGACTCGTATGTGACCAAGAAACCAAACTAAATTCATGACTAAGATATAAGATATCACTAATCAGCAGAGAAAACATGATGCGGCCTCCTCGCTTTTCCCGAAGAGCTTCGACAACCTGTAGACAGTCGCTTTCCACCGTGACCCGTTCAAGGCCTCTCCTTCGAGCTTCTTTCAATCCATCCAACACAGCAACCGCCTCCGCCACAACCGCTTCCCATTCTCCTTCCCGGACAATCGACATTCCCCACAACACCTTCCCGCTCCCATCCCTACACACAATCCCAGCGCTTGTCTCGACACCCTCCTTGATACCCGCGTCGACGTTAATCTTGACCGATCCATCACTCGCCGGCCTCCACCCCGTAACCTCCTTGTCCACCTCACCACTCCTTCCCCCTCCATTTCCCTGACGCGCCCCCGCTGCTTGAGACTTTGATTAGGCATGTTTGGGTGAGTTTCGTACCAGAAACTGTTTATTTTCTGAGACGTCGTGCTGTAAGACGGTAATTCTTTCGTTAATTTAATTTGTTTTATTGAATAAATTGTTGGAAATATAGAGTCACTATAGGAGCGAGATATTTAGAGAATAAATGTTTTTGTGTCGTGGTATGGAGGCCACTGAATGAGAAACGAAATCACCCCGACTACGGTACAAATCGTTATAGGCGTCGTCCCCCAAGGTCACACAACACTCCTAAAAGTTGTGTACTCAACGATTAAGAGTTGGAACTCATATGGTATGCTCAAAATTAACATAGAGAAGTAGAAGATGATATGGAAGATGTATATCTAAAATGACTACAACCTTCTCATATTTATAGTGATAGGAGAGGAAAGCCAAAAGATCAAAGTGATTAATTAGCACCATAATCACTAAGTTAATGGATGGCATAACCACCACTATAAACATGGGTCATAAACATATAGTTATTGACTATAACCATGCAATTAGTGGAGAGATTCTCCCACGAGACATTGAAAGACATCTCACTAATACAATGTATTTAGACTACATTGCTAGCCTTAGCATTACTTCCAACATGAATGACTCAATTCAGATTTTGAGTTGGGACTGATCTGAATTCTGCTGTGGAAGAAAAGTTATATGAGACGGTAACCAACCCATTATTCGTATGATAAACTGAGCAATACACAATTATTCGGGTTAGTCTTACTCTCCAGTGTGAGCATGGTGGTACCGGGTACATTTAGAACTCCGCAGTTAGGCATGCTTCGGTTAGATTAGTACTAGGGTCCATTACCTTCTGAGAGGGCTAGTGTAAGACGCTAATTGTTTCGTTAAATTAATTTGGAACTAGTACTTGCTGCTGTTGTACGCTGTTTTCATCCTTGATCTATGAAAGAACATATTTCTTACTCGTGTGGTTATGCGTGGAAAAAATATGTCGAAAAATGTGTCATCTTCTTCATCATGAAATCCTTTCGGTGTCAACTTCGGATTGCGTATTACCTGTTCATCACCTTTGTCACTGCAGAATACGTCAACTGCTTTATAAGTTATTGTAAGCACCAAGGTCATAAAGAATCTTTATAATACGCTCCTTGAATCTTTGATTATAAGTTACTGGTACATGACAAAGCGAGTTTCATTGAATGATTGGGTCAGTTCGGGTTTTGAGTTGGGACTGAAATGCTTTATAAGAGACGGTCTTAGATGTGAGACAATTACAAAATAAGGGTAATTTTAACAATTGTGATTAATATGCCAATAATAATCACTTAAACTAGAGTGGTGGCATAAACTGAGGTGGGCCACCATTGGTGCTCAAGACTATAAAATCCTAGCACGGAACTAGACGCACTTTTTAAAGGCGTTATGCATCTTGTTCGCGTGTCGCACAAAACAAACTGTTCTTCGGGGACAAGATACATATAAATCAGCTTGTCATTGTATGGGTGTACCCAAATGAACTTGGTGAATATCTTGCATTCTATTGGGGAGTGACGGGGTAATTCGCATTTGCACAAACCTTGGAAGGTCGTCTCCCATACGAGAGGTGCTTAATTCGGGTCCAACTTCCACGCTACCATCTGCAAGGTAATAGTTGTCCCATCGTTTTTGTACGACAAGCCATGTCCATCATTCCAACTACTGTTAGGAGTATGCACGACTATCAATTGTCCCGAGGATTCTAGCAAATGCCCAAGAGCGGGTAGTGGCGGCATAACTCTCGCTTCAAGAGTCACGTCACAAGTTTCATTCACATCAAACGGGTCCAATCCCACCAAACATAACTCACTATAAATGTAGATGATGCCATTACAAACAACACTCTCCGGTTCTTCTTTACACACCATGAGTGGTCCAGTCTCGTTAAAGACCCTAAGTTTAATTTCCCTCCATTTACCAATCTCCGAACAATAAACGAGCAAATCATATGTGTGATCCATAAGCATACGACCAACCTTCGCAACTCTAAACTTATAATGATGAGCGAGATTATAATAAGGTGGTTGTCATATCAAATAAGCATTTGTTATCCGCTTCCACATATGGTTATTATCAACACGGTACGGTGGCAGAGCTACCCATTGCTTGGTTAATGGATTGGTAATGTAATAAACTCGGCCGCTTTCTTGATGGGTCTCGCAATTAGTGCATAAAACCAAGTCCTTGAATGTGGCTTTTGCAACTGGAGTATCACAAGGCAGGAATTCCAGCGATAATTTTGGCGACCCAAATATGAATTCCGTTATCAATGGTTCATTCCACATCTGCATGTGTGTAATAAAGGTCCGCGGTGGCTCATCATCTTCATGATCGAAACCCGGGACCATTAAAAGGGTGGCGGTTTTCTTCTTGTGGTTTGCAAACAGGTTCGGAAAGTTGGAGTCGAAGATTAAAGAACACCAACGCTTGTTCACCGGACTGCAAGCACATTATCATCGACATCTTCTATAGATGAACACCAACGTTTGTTCGTCATAAGTGTTTATGAAGGCCGAGCTGCGTTTGTAGTTAAAACCCTATTCCAAAAACAATTATTTTTATTTTCGTAGTATACGAGCTATTATTAATATAGATCCTACTACTTCTCTCTTCGTGTAGATCTCGTGCGAATGCACGCTAATTTAGATTTTTGTCGTTTAGAAAATTTTAGTTCTTAGTCGGGGTAATATTACTTGAGACAATTTTTAAATATGAGACGGTGTTATCCTTAAAGACTTGTTCCAATATGTGGGTAACTCATTTATTAGCATTAAATAAATAGTTATTTTAATAATGGTTCGTCTAACCTAGGGGTGATAATGAAACAAGACAGCTCGTAAGCAAATCAAAATTGGCTCGGTCAAAGCTAGGCTCATGTGAGCTCGGCTAGGGCTCGGGTTCGGCTCAAGATCTTAACGAGTCAGGCTGAGCAAACACTCGCTCGGCACAAAAAGCTCGCTTCAGAAAATTGGTTTAGTTAAGAGTGATTGCAATCAGTGGTGGAGCTAGGGGGGGGGGGGCTAGCAGGGGCGGTCGCCCCCCCTGACGGTTGAAATTTTCGAAGTTTTTAGCGAAATTTTTCGAAATTTTTTAAAAGGACCTTATGAAAATAGTTGTTCGCCCCCCCCTAAAATTTTTCGCCCCCCCTAAATTCAAATCCTGGCTCCGCCACTGATTTTAATCTAATAGATATAAAGTTACATAAATACCCTTAAAACATTTAATTTGGCGTAAAAACAAAAACTAACATTCTATTTTTTATTTTTCCTTTTTTATAAATTATGGTGGCGCCTTATCACCATTATAAGGTGTCTTATTCATTTCTTATCTTTCTATATGTTTTCCATTTTATTTATTTTTGGATGGAATAACAAATTGTCAATTTGTTTGATAACATCATATTTTTTAACGATTTTCAAACATGTTGGTAATCATTTGGTATTGTCGTATTTCAAAAATATGAATATTAGTTATGCATAATGGGAAATTTTTTATAATTAAAATAATTAAAATAGCGTATACGTGCCATCTGCACGGATTTAACTGTTAAGACTAGTAATCTATTTGATTGCACATACCTAACCGGGGAAGTAGCAAATTAACCCCATGACTCATGTAGTATGTGTAAATCAACTCCTTAAGTTTCAGTTGTTGCAAATTAACCCCACAAGTTTTCACAAATGTGCAATTAAACACAAATCAAATTTTCTACCTTTTTTTGAATATATCAATTGAAAATTAAATATAATTTATTTCTATATATTCAACAAAAAAATGTTAAAACAAATTTAATGTAAACAAAAATTTAGTCATGTTATTTTTCATCTTGATTTCACTAAATATTATAGTATTGTGAATATTTTTTTCACCAAAATAAATTATAAATTATTGCAAAAACATATTTGTACATGCATTCTAAATAAACATGAATTTGAAGAATTATATTTGATCAATAATATTATCGGACATAGTATCAAACTTATTAGGCTGATTTGCTATATTTCCTCATACCTAACGGACTAGGGTTGTTTTTTTGGCATGAGATTGATTGTATTTGTAGATCCTTTCCTATACTATAACTCCTCGAAAATTAAACGAGTAAGAAATCAAATCTACATTAGATAGTATTTACCTACTGTATTATTTACCTGCTGTAAAAATCAGGGCTAGATTTCCAACAGCATCAACGATGAACCATGGTGGTATTCGTTTGGAAGATCTAGATGATTATATCCTCACTCAAATCCTATTTAGACTTCCGTCTTGTGCGACCGTATTAGCATGCAGTCTCGTAAACAAGCGATGGTGTTCTATAATTTCCGACCCCATTTTTCCGGTCCTGTTCGTCAAACCACAAGAAAAGCACTAACCTTTTTACAGGTTCGGGGTTCGACATTGATGAGCCACCTTGTACCATCCTTAAACAAATGGAGACAACAAGCGGACCGGATGACGACAATGTCATTCGTACGATACGACTTGTGACGGAATGCATAATCGGGTCGCCAAAATTATCGTTGGAATATCTGCCTTGTGATAATTTAACTCCAAGGGACACATTCAAGGACTTGATGTTATGTTCTGATTACGGGATCTTTCAAAGAAGCGGCCGAGTTTATTACATTACCAATCCGTTAACCAAGCAATGGGTTGCTCTGCCACCGTGCCCTCGTGTTAAGGATCAATCGACGCGGATAATAAGTACTGCTTTGATATGCCAACCACCTTATAATCACACTCCAGATTATCAGTTTAGAGTTGTGGAGGTTCGTCATCATCTTATGGATCATAGTCTAGATACAATCGTGTTAGAGATATACGGTATATTAGAATATACCGTAGATAATAATTATGATATCATCATGAGAATAAGATTATAGAGTTGCCATTGTTAGGCGACGGCTATCGTCTAGGGTTTAGACTATTAGGGTTCCTTACCATGCTACTATAAATTCATTGTATTGCTATCAATTAAACACAACTCAATAATACAAACCTTTATGCAATTCCTCTCCCTTCTATAATTCTAACATGGTATCAGAGCCTCCATCTTGAGGACTCTAAATCGTTTCCGCTTTCTTGCCGGTGGGCAAAATTTATGGCGCTCACCGGCGGGATTATTGATATCAATCATCCTCAATTTATTTTAGCTAATAACATAAAAAAAATCCAAACAAAAAAAAATCAAAAAAAAAAAAAAAAGTTGTTTGAATGTCTATCTTTGAGAGCAAGAGAGATCACGTATGACCTTGTGTCAAAACAAATCCAAGAATAAAGAAATAATTTCTTACTTTTTCTTTGTAATTTGATTAATCGTCTTTTACTTTGTTCAAGGTGGTACTTATATTGATTTATTTGGAGTTCGAAAAGCTTAACGTTCTCCGAATCTCAAAACTTACGGATAATTTTCCGTTTCACTGAAATTTGTTTAGGTCCGATTAGTGTTCCTAACAAATTATTTTATATTCGACAAGTCCGAAAAACTCAACGTTCTTGTTCGAAGGGATTTTTCTAGCGAGTCTTATACTCGTTTCTTTTACCAACCTTGTGAAGACAAAGAAGATTAATGAAGAAGATGAAGATTTCTTTTTTCTTTTTTGTGCAAACTCATGGAAATTTTAACAAATTACCATGAGTTTGAGGGGGATGTTAGAGATATACGGTATATTAGAATATACCGTAGATAATAATTATGATATCATCATGAGAATAAGATTATAGAGTTGCCATTGTTAGGCGACGGCTATCGTCTAGGGTTTAGACTATTAGGGTTCCTTACCATGCTACTATAAATTCATTGTATTGCTATCAATTAAACACAACTCAATAATACAAACCTTTATGCAATTCCTCTCCCTTCTATAATTCTAACAAATCGAGTTGGCCGTTTATTGTTCGGAGATTGGTGAATGGAAAGAAATTAACCTTAGGGTCCCCAACAAGGTTGAAGAACCCGAGACTGTTGTTTGTAATTATGTCATCTACTTTAAAAGTGGGTTATGTTTGGTGGCATTTGATCTGTTTGATGTGAAGGTCGCTTTTGAGACGACCCTTGAGGCTCGAGTTATGCCACCACTACCCGATTTTGGGTATTTGCATGAATCCTCTGGACAATTGTTAGTCGTGCGCAGTCCTAAGAGAAAACGCGCACCTTGGTTGTGGTACCAAAAAGATGACACGACTATTGAATTGGAGATGGTAGTGTGGAAGTTGGACCTGAACCAAGCGCCTCTTGTGTGGGAGACGGCTTTTAAAGGCTCGTGCAAAGGCACCGGGACTAAAACTGTATCGACAGGTCACACCATTTACGCCAAGTCGCCAAGGCCATTGGGGTACACCCATACAATGACAAGCTGATATATATGTACCTTCCAGTTGAAAAACAGCTCTTTTTGTGTGACACGAGAAGAGGATACATGAAGCCTTTAAAAAGCTTAGCTCAATATCATGTGCTCACAATTCAATCATTTCATAAATTCTATCATCAATGGTGGCCAACCCCAGTTCCGGTTTGTGCGATACCTCGCAGTAGAACAGAACTTACCACCACTACAGCTTCGTAGTTGCTAATGTTAGTTGCTAAAGTTCGAGTGCTTATTATTGTCATACTAATCACGGTTATCGACGTTGCTTTGTTTTGTAATTGTCTCACGTCTAAGACGTTCTCTTATAAAAATCTGTGATAATCGTCACCATTATTGCACAATCAAACAACAGCATGTATAGCATCGCACAATATGAGTCACTTGGTACCTGAAATACTGCACTTGAGTAAGCCTTGAATGAAACTTGATGTTAAATTTGATCCTCAAGTTGCCTTTTCTTGACGCTTGTTTCGCGATAGACACCCCTTGTCTTTTAAACGCCTATTCATATGACGGACTAATAGTACAGCTGACGGGTACAGTTAACATACACCATTGTTAATTGTCCAAAACTGAAGCAAAAAAACAAGACGGGTTTTGTTGCTTTTCCGCCATTGATACAGATTTTTAAAGTTTCAAGGCGAATCAACAACCAATCTTCTCGTCTTTTCACCACCATCCTCGAAATCAGGAGCAACCAACACAACACTAGCATCGCTATTTCCATAATCATAATCAATGAAAAAAGGTCCTCCTAGATGATCAATCCCGTATATATATCCCAGTTTTACCATCAAACACTGCACACTAATCGCCGTCTCTCACCCTTAAAAGTCAAACCCATCAAATTACGTAATTAAATATCAGTAGGGAAGATTCATTGGATAATCTCACGAGAAGTTAGAGTATAAACTCATTTTATGTAAACCGCAATCAGAAGCTGACAGGTGAAGGACTCGAAGATGAAGAAGATGAGCAGGAGAAACGCTCTGTAACAGTTGCGATTGTCTTTTGACAGGGGAACAACCCGAAGATGAAGAAGATCAGCAGGAGAAACACTCTGTTGCGGCTGCGATTGTCTTTTGACAGGTGAAGCACTCGAAGATGAAGAAGATTTAGCCAAGTGTAGCTTGAGTTTGGGATAGTAATCAATTGAGCTAGTTAGATGAGAAAAACAGCAGTAATGCACTGTGACAAAATAACAGCTAGATAACTTTCCTCTTGTTTTTTTTAATCTATGTTAAGGTCTAATATTCGTTAACAAAAGTCGATAATCTTTCAAATACACTGCAACCTGTGCAGGCTTTCTTTGCAAAGTTACATGAGTTCGTCACAGGTTTTCGAAGATGATGCATTGAGCTATTGACAGCTCAAGTACTGTATTTCCTTTCAAATTCACACTTCAGAAAATGAACTTAGATTGTACTGTATAATAGAAGTAGTAAACAAACTTCTTGGCTTCGGCTATTTAAGTGCAGTAACATCAGTAAACAGTTTAACGAAATTGATTTAACAGAACAAGTGTGATTCAGTGTAATACGAGGCCTCTAAATAGGTAAGAAGTAGAAAATCACAATTGAACATGACTTAATACATATACTCTGAACACTTTCTAAGTTTCAAGCGAAATTCAAGATTCGTAACATCTCTCTGTATGATTCATTGTCAAGTAGTAGCTCCGATGACAAAAGGGAAGAAACGGAAATGTAGAAGATAATAAAACGTCTCAAACGAGTGAATTCCCCACAAATCGAATTAAGTTGGTTTCGAAAACATGATAGCAAATGCTGGCTCCTGGATTCCAGTGGCGCGTCTAGCATTCAGGTAATACTGCCCAATGTTCACACCAGTCCCCTCTAAGATATTGTCGTTTTGAAACAGAAGTTTATCACCAACGTCTTCATCATTACGTCGTGGAAAACTACCTTTACTAAAGAATATACAGTTTTGCGGCAAAGAACGAATGCAACTCATGGCTAATCCCGGGAAATCACGACTTGTAGCACAAAACGAGAAATTAACACCAATGAAAAACATTCGATCCCCAATGCTCTTAATTTTCTCCCACGCTCCAAATTCTTCCTTGAACCTGTAAACTACGAATAAAACAGACGAGAGTGAAATAGACGAGCTCCATGGCCTTAGGATAACCATGTAAAGACTCTCGTTACAAGACGAGTCGACAACCAATCTTTTCGGTTTTTCACCACTAACCTCGACACTAGGAGCAACCGATACAACATTACCATCCCCATTTCCATAATTGTAATCAAACAAAAAAGCTCCACCGAGATGATCAATCCCATATATCTTGTCTTTAAACTTGACAACATCATGACACTTACCATCAAACACCGCCTTCCATTCTTCGTCTTTCACCCTCAAACCCATCAACTTGTCTTTATAACACAACACCATAACTAACAAATCATTATCACAACACGGGTTATTACAAACGACCGCCTTTTTAAATTTCTCGCGCCAAAAGTGCCTCAGCTCATTTTTCCTGCAATCCTTCTTTCTGACATTTCGTCGAAAATGTAGTTGGCATAACGAAAACCCGGGATTGACAAACGTAACCCGATTCTTCAACAAATCCAATCCCTTTTTCCAATAAGTCGCCGAATTCGGGTACCTTGGGGAGACAAAACCCGGGTTAATCTCATCGACAGTCAGTAAAATCGATGATCCCTTACGTGAACCCTTTGTTGGTTGAATCACATAACTTGTCGTAGGAACAATAAACAAAGAATCTGATTGATAACAATTAAACCCTAGTGAAGGGTGATTTGGGATTTTTAATGGGAAAATATTATTAACTCCTGTGTTTTCGACATCAGCGAAAGCGGACCGCCATGGCTTGCAAACTGCTCGAAGACGGGTTTGGTAAATTGGGTGCCCGGTTAGTTCTCCGATGTGCATTAGAATCTCCGGTAGAATCTCAGACCATGGTGGATTTGAGCTTGATTTTTTTGACATTTTTGTCTTACTTTTTAACCTAAACTAGTTTTGCTACCCGTGAAAATCACGGGTTATCTCTGGATATCCTTTGGGCATTTTATAATATATTTTTTCTTTTAAATACGATGTGGGAAAAAATGTGATCAATTGGTATCTCCATTTTTTTTATTATTCGCTTTTTTTATTCTTCGACTTAAAAATAAATAGGCATTATAAATATTTGTTACCAACATGCCATGATAATTTATCCTTACTGTTAAATCATATCGCGATAAATAACATTTAAGATCTTATAAAAACTTTCGAAAATTGAAGATCAGAATAACATCATGTTATCTACATTATGCTCTTTTATAGTTTGACTTGTATGTTAAACTATTTAGAGTTATAATTAACATCTACACAATGTTTTATTTTTTGTGTTTTGTTGTTTACTTTATTGTTTACTTTATTACTAACCGCCATTTTTTTATAAGTCACAATAAACGGAATTTGTAAAACAACACCACATGTGTGCACTAATGTATTAATATGGATAATAATGTATTGTTTGAATGGACAAAAGAAGAAGAATATGGTCGTATAAAGTCAAGGCAAGGGATTCACTTTATAGATCTTGAGATGCAAAATATTAGAATATGAATATACAACTCGATTATCAATTCGCTAATTAACAATGTTGCCGAGAGTTAAACCCCATATAAGAAAAACACTAATATCATCATGTTTATCCATTAATTCTTATAACCGATATATTTAATTACTTGTACCAAATACTATCTTATGTCTTACATAGTTAAGGACAATTCACTACACCATAGTTGTATTTAACGAAGTAAACCATTATTTCTCTTAAAATATATTTTTATATATACATAAAATGTACAAATGCACAACATATAAAGAGTACAATTAATAATAATACATATTACTTTGAAAAGGTGTCAATATTTTAATTGAAAATTCATGCTTTCATCTAAGTTGGTCAATTCCAATTTCACCATCCTCTCTTTGGTCAAGTTATATATCACTTTGTAACGAATTGTAATTACTTGATTAATAATAAAATTATCATAACTTACAAATTTTTGCTTTCACACATAAATCCATGATTGGTGTGAGCTATGGTGATCGGTCTAATTTTACACTTTACTCTTGTTTCCTTAGAATGATCTATCGTTTAAATAATGTAAATGATATTTAGTAATAAGATAATAATGGCAAATGAAAAAGGGGCGTAATAGAAGATTAGAGCAAAAAAATGAGGCGTGGTCCATTTTTTAGGTATATGGTCGATCTAATTTTCACGCTTAACTCATGTATCCTTTGGATTGATCTATCGTGTAAATAATATAAATGACAATAATTTGTAATAAGAAAATAATGGTAAATGAAAAAAAAAACAGGTGTAGTATGAGATTAGGCACAAAAATGAGACGTGGTCCATTTGTGAAAGATATAAATGTATAATTTATCTATCTAGATATACATGTAGGACATTCAACTATATACATGATAATTTATGATCCCATAAAATTAAAGGAATACAAGCAAAGACGTTTATCAATTGACTCTCATAAAAAATTAGCAATTATAAAGTTGGTTTTTTCAATGAAGATCAAATAAAATTCGATTTCTATCATTAATGCATATTTTTATCCTAAACGTTTTATCATATTCAAATTTAACTTCCATAAATTTTAGAATTCGATTACGCAAAATAAAAACTTTCAAAGAGAAATGGAAGATTGAATTTACTAATTGTGTGGAAACTAAATTTACCAATGCATGACGTTGTTAGTTAGCTAAGCCTACGACTTTATCAAAGCGTCTTCATTACCGCCTACACAATATAAGAAAAACAAAAAAACAATATACGAGTTAGTAATTGATGATACAAAATTCAAGGCAGTAAAATAAACTACTCAAATTTGTATCCATCACATGACTATTTTAGAGGAAATAAAGAAACAATTAAAATAGAAAAAGGCTAAATTATACTAATTTTCTTGGAAGTTGAATGATGTACATTATATTAACATTTGGTGACATCAATATTAATTAAGAAAAAAAAGCATTCAAAAGTTGACATTCAAAGGGTTTTAGATAATGAGCATGTTTATATAATCTTTATAGTGATAAAAATTATTGTAAAATTAGTATGGAAGATGAATGGGTGATGGTTTTAGCATACAAAGGGTTGTAGATAATTAATTGTTTTATATAATACTTATGGTGATAACAATTAACTGCAAAGTTAATATGTGAGTTAAATAGGGTGATGATTAATATACTTCGGAATTAGAAGAGTCGGCATTCTAATACTACTAATGTAAACACAATGGATGAAGGCTTATGAGGTTGCCACATGGCATTCTAATACTACTCAATCTACCCTTTTTATATTATTGTATAGATTAAACCAAAGTTTTGATATTTGTACAATTATTAAGTAAAGATTATTGCAGATTTGGATGAAAAATGAATGAGACGGGTCGGGTCATACGGGTCTAGGTCTGGGTCGGATCGAATACGGGTCAGGTCATACGGGTCTGGGTCGGGCTAGGTCAGAAAAAAGTGTAGGACGCTTTTTATTTTATCAATTTTTAGCCGCAAAATCATATTCCTTTAAAGTTAAATAATGCTTCAAGTATTTAATATTAATTATTTTTCAATTTATTATTTCTAGTATAATATAAAAATTCAATATTATAATAATATTCTTTATTTATCTTTGACCCATCAGGTTGAACGGGTCGTGTCAGGTTTAACCCTAAAAATAGCGGGTCATTTGGGATTCGGGTCATTTCGCGTCGCGAGTCAAGATTTACAGATCTTTGACCCTAAAATATCATGTTGGGATTATGGGTAGGTCAAGTTTTGACAGCTCTAGTTATAGTGGATAAGTATTAATGACCAATTAGATCTAACTCCCTTGTTACACTTTCCACGTTAGAATATAAAAAGAGGAATTAGAGAAAAGGAAACGAATAGGCCATCAAAGTAGGGGTGATAATGAGACGAGACAGCTCGCGAGCAGCTCGAGATCGGCTCGGTCAAAGCTCGGTCAAAGCTCGGCTCGTGCGGGCTCGGCTCGGGCTCGGGCTCGGCTCGAGAGCTTAACGAGTCAAGCCGAGCAAACACTGGCTCGGCTCGAAAAGCTCGCGAGCAGCTCGAACTGGTGTAATTATATAAGATATTGCTCTTATTTTATAAAAATATTTTATCACGGTTATACCTCTGTATTACATATATCAAATGTCTCATTTTTTTGCCAAATATTTTTACATATAAACTTTGCGCATTGTTATTGAAAGTATCGGAAGACGAAAAAAAATTCAGAAAATCAACAAATATATAGGCTCGATTTGAGCTCGAGCTCGAGCTCGCGTTAAAGCTCGCAAGCTTTTTAACGAGCACATTTTTTTCAAGCTCGGGTAAGCTCGAGATCGGCTCGAGCTCGAGTTTTAGTTTTCGAGCACAAGCCGAGCAAGGCCAAGCTCGGGCTCGGCTCGGCTCGTTAGCACCCCTACATCAAAGCCTAAAGTGTAAAGAGTTTTGTCAAAATGTTATAAAAACATGTTTGGTAGAAGAATTGAACCTAGATTTTATTTCTACTACTCTAACAATGTAACCACGGCACTACACATGTAATTTATCTTAAAATAAATTATAAATGTACCCGGGCCAAGGTCTAGTCTGGTTCTAAGGTAGCTATATCATTGACTACAGTTGAAGTCTAGCGATGATAGCTGCTGAAGTTGAGTGATTATTTTTGGCATATTAATTACGGTTGTTTACATTGCTTTATTTTGTAATCGTCTCACGTCTATAACCTTTAAGGCCGTCGCTTATATAACTATGTGACGATATTGTGTGTACAGTTGTTATTAGTCCACAATCGTCGACTATTCAATAAAACTAGCTTCAAACATCAGGAATAAGATCTGTTTACATATAAGAGGGGAGTTTAATTGGAAATGCTAACGTTGAAGCGATGAGACAATTTCTTCTTGACTTTCGACACAAAGCAAAACTAGTACAGCATATATCCTCTTACTCAACCACGCACGGAGGCCTTTTAGGCACTCAAATTCCGACAACTATCTTCCAATAGATTATTTCCTCATATAAGCGTGTAACACGAGGCCTTTCAAAAGAGAATCGCTCCTAATACTACTACTCTCGCCCTGTCGCCCAAACACTCATAACAACAGAGTTCTAAATAAATCGGGCACCACTATGCTCACACCCTAGCCAACAAGCAGATAAAATAGAACGTACTAAAGGTTATTCTCTTCACCATCCTTCTTTGCGGCATTTTAAAGGTAAGACTCGTATTTAGATATTCCCTCTATCCCAATAATTTGTTTATATTTGGTTAAAATTCCCCACAAAAAATTATAAAAAAAAAAAAAGAAAAAAAAGTAAATAAATAATTGAGACAAAAAGAGTATATTTTGATTAATTTTAATAAAGGGATAACGCTAATTATTGTCGTGTTATTGTAGTTTTACTTCACTTAAAGGGAGTTTATTCCTATTAACGTCAATTCGCTCCTAATTGATGAGCGTATACATAAATGTTTTAAAATGCGACGTTACATAATGACAGTTTTAGTTCGCTTAATATTGAAGATGTCTTAGTCTAGTGATTAAGACGGATGTACTAGGGGACAACAAGTCCAAGTTCAAGTCAATGAGACTAAGTGCGCTTCATTAAACCAAAAAAAAAAATCTAATTGTTTTTTATTCTACCGATTTACCCTTATGCACTAGAATTGTTTTTGGCATAGAATTGTATTTGCAAATAATTCCTAACTTTACTCCTTAAAAGAAATTAAAGGCTTGGTAATTAAATTTATATTAACAACTCACATTATTTACCTACTGAAGAAATCAGGACTAGTCCTGTAAAAACACAAAACATAAATCGAACAACAATGGAAGATCTGGCTGACGATATGCTTACTCAAATACTACTTAGACTTCCGTCTTGTGGAACGATACTAGCTTGCAGTACAGTGAACAAGCGTTGGTGTTCTTTAATCTCCGACCCCAATTTTCCGATCCTGTTCACCAGCCACAAGAAGAAAATTTCCACCCTTTTGATGGGTTTGGGTTTCGACATTAATGATGATGAGCCAACTCGGGTGACGACAGAAGTCATATTTGGGTCGCCAAAATTGTCGTTAACATTCCTGCCTGGTAATTCTTTCACTACAACGGCCACATTCAAGGACTTGATGTTATGCTCTGATTACGAGACCGATCAAGAAGGCGGCCGAGTTTATTACATTACTAATCCATTAACCAAACAATGGGTTGCTCTGCCACCTTCCCCTGTTCGTAACTTTGAGATGTATATGTACGGATACATAAGAAAGGCTGCTTTGATATGCCAACAACCTTATAACCACACTCAATATTATAAGTTTAGAGTTGTGGTGGATCGTTATCCTTGTAATAATTTTGAGCGAGACACTCGGAGAAGTATATTCAAGTTCTTCGTTTATTGTTCGGACTTCGGAGATTGGTGAATGGAAACTAATTAAACTTAGGGTCCCCAAGGAGGCTGGACCGATTGAGATAAGTAATGCACAACCCGAGATGGTTGTTTGTAATGGTATCATCTACTTTAATTATGGGTTATGTTTGGTGGCATTTGACCCGTTTGATGTGCATGCCTCTAGTGACAAAACCCTTGAGGCGCGAGTTATGCCACCACTACCCGATTTTGGCTATTTGCTGGAGTCCTCGGGACAATTGTTAGTCGCGCATTCTCCTGACAGACAACAGTACCTTGGGCCGCGAGTTATTACATCACTAGAACCATATTGCTGATTTGCTGGTTGCGGTACAAAAATGATGGAAGGGCTATTGAATTAAAGATGGCAGTGTGGAAGTTGGACCCGAATCAAGCACCCCTCGTGTGGGAGACGATATTCCAAGGCGTGTGCAAAGGCACTCGGAATAGTATTGAACTTCTCCTTTGGGAGATTAACAGGTTAGAAACCATTTACGCCACGGACATTGGGGTACACCCTTATAACGACAAGCTAATTTATGTAAATCTTACCTCCGAAAATAAGTTGGTTTTGTGCGACACGCGAACAGGATGCATAACGCTTTTAAAAAGTTTTCCTGAGTATTTTAGTTCGAGATTTTATAGACTCGAGCACCAATGCTGGCCCTCCTTAGTTCCTGCACTTGTGCAATGCCGCACATTAGAACAGAATTTGCCACCAAATCACCAATACAGTTAAACTCTAGTAATAATAATTGCGTTATTTCGTAACTTTTATAGTCATATTAATCATGGTTTTCGACATTGCTTGATTTTGTAATTGTCTCACGTCTATGGACTATGGCCGTCTCTTCTAAAACTCTGACAATATTGTGTGTACACTTATTATTGCACAATCGTTTATTAACAATATCCCCAAAGATACTGCCATATCAAGATCAAACAAATATAACAAGAAGATAAATTTAAGCCATCATATAATCGTAAATATAGCAACTGTATAATATAGTCTACAAATAGCTTGATTGTGCAAATCCTCTAACCCTAGGTTGATTGTATCCTATCACTATATATATTGTAAGTTATCAGTTAATAAAATCATCAACTTCAATAACCAAAACCTTATTGTCTTATATGGTATCTACGAGCCACAATCGATCCAACATACTCCGTCCTCACCGTCATTCATTCAAAAAACAGAAAACAACCATCACCCACCCGACTCTCACCATGCCAACCACCCAATCTGACACCGTCATCCCCAACCCCCATGACGCCGCCACACCCCTCACGGCCCCAAACCTCACCCACGTTGTGAAACTACACCCGCTCAACTACACTACATGGCGGTTCCAACTGACAAACATATTGTTTGGCCTTAGCCTTCTCGGCTACCTTGACGGCTCAACCCCTACTCCTGCCGCCACCATAACAACCACCACCGGAACAGAAAACCCTAACCCCGCTCATCTATCTTGGCTAAAGCAAGATGGACTCATTCTTGGTGCTCTAATGGGCACCATAACCGCGGCCTTACAAACCTTAATCGTAAGAGCCAAAACCGCGAAAGAAGCATGGGATATCCTTGCTCAAACCTACGCATACCCGTCACGCATACACATACAACAATTAAAAGAAAAACTCGATTCGATAATCAAAACCACGGATCAAACCATTAGTGACTACGTTCACTCTGTCAAAGCTTGCGTAGATCAACTCGCTCTTTTGGGAAAAATAATCGATCCCGAAGATGTTGTGTCCAAACTTCTAAAAGGACTTGATTACGAGTCCTACAAACCAGTTATTGATGCGGTCCGTGCCCGAGACACACCAATTAGTTTTGAGGCCCTCCACGAAAAGCTCCTCCAACACGAGTTGCTTATCAAACACAACCCCGGCAATAACCACTTTCAACCCACTGCCAACATCACCTACAAAAACCACCACCAAAACCGAACCTACCACCGCTACTCTAACAACCACCACAACCAGCCACCACCCGTCATCAATCAAAACAGCCACCCCAACCCTCGGCCATTCAAAGGCCGCTGTCAATGGTGTCGTGAAACGGGTCATGTCATTTCCCAATGCCCGCTCTTCCGCAAACTGTTTCCCAACATCACCTTTCCTGCTCCACCATCAAACCGCTACCAGCAACCCCACCCCCAGGCGAACACTGTGACTTTGCCCAGTGGAAGCCTGGACCCCAACCCGAGCTACCTCCTTGATAGCGGTGCTAGCCACCACATAGCCCATGATCTCGACACCCTTGAGTTCCACTCACCCTACAATGGCCTGGATGAGCTTTTAATTGGAGATGGTTCTGGTCTCCAAATTACTAATACAGGTACTCTTACCTTTGACTCGGTCCAATTAAAGAATGTTTTACATGTCCCTAAAATTTCCCGTAACATTATATCTATTACAAAATTATGTCGGGATAATAATGCGTATGTAATATTCTCACATAATTGTTTTTTGTTAAGGCGATATCAACCGGAACAATTCTTCTCCAGGGCCGACTTAAAGACGGGATTTACGAGTGGTGTCCCTCAAAACCGAGATCTTACAACGCTATTAAAGGAACCGCTCCACTATCTTGGCATCATAGGCTAGGTCATCCTACGTATGATGTAATAAAGACAATTAATAAAAGTTTATCTTTTTCCGTTAATGATTATACCCATTGTGAGTCGTGTAATATTGCAAAAAGCAAAAAGCTACCATTTTATAACTCGTCATTCGAAACCACCGCTTCACTAGACCTAATATTTTCCGACCTATGGACAAGTCCCGTACCATCATATGATCATTACAAATACTATATTATATTTGTTGACCACTACACAAAATATATATGGATGTATCCACTAAAACGCAAATCGGACACGACCCAATTATTTAAACAATTTAAAGCGCTAGTCGAAAAATATTTCAATAAACCCATTAAGCATTTCTTTTCGGATAATGGAGGCGAGTACATAAAATTAAAAACAACCCTTCTTAACAACGGGATTTCCCACTCAACCTCTCCTCCACATACTCCCGAACACAACGGGTATGCCGAAAGAAGACATCGTCATATAGTAGAAACGGGCCTAGCCCTACTTAAACATGCAAATTTACCAACCAAGTATTGGCCATTTGCCTTTAGTACCGCCATATATCTCATTAATCGACTACCTACCCGTTCCCTAAACGGCAATTCACCATATTTTATGATCCATAATAAAAACCCGGGCTATAAAAACCTCCACAACTTTGGTTGTCTATGCTATCCATGGCTTCGACCCTACACCAAACACAAACTAGAAGATCGATCCATCTCCTGCGTCTTTGTGGGCTACTCCACCACCCAAAGTGCTTTCTATTGTCTCGACCCAAAAACACATCGCATTTACACATCTCGCCATGTCAAATTCTACGACGACATTTATCCCTTCACTACCACACCGGCTACCACCATACCTACCCCTACCATCGAGGAATGGACAACCCTCACCATCCCGACACTACCCCTTCCCGTCACCATCTCCCCATCAACCTCCTCCCTACCACAAAACAGCCATCTCCGTCCCAAACCACCCATCCACATTGTCTATTCCCGACGCCCTCTTACCCTATCATCCACCACTGTCAACCCCATTATCCTCCAGCCCACAGCCCCTACCACGAACACCACTACCACCCCGCCAGCTACCATCGACCCACCCATCATCACCCCACATACCTCACCACCCGCTCTTCTCAACACTTCTCGCCCAGCACCCTCACTCCCAACCAGAACCATCACTACCAGACTCGACAACAACATCCGCAAGCTCAACCCGAAGTATGCGAAACTAGCTCACACCTCAACTCTCGCTACCCAACTTCCTAACACCGTAAAGCAAGCCCTTATTCTCCCTCAATGGAGACAAGCGATGCAAGACGAATATAACGCTCTCACCCGCAACAATACATGGACACTACTTCCCCGCTCTCTTGCCCAAAATATCGTGGGATGCAAATGGGTCTATAGGAATAAATTCGCTCCCGATGGAACCCTCAAACAACATAAAGTGCGCCTCGTGGCCAAAGACTTCTATCAACGACCCGGCATCGACTACAACGAAACCTTCAGTCCCGTCATCAAACAAACAACAGTTCGCTTAATTATATCGCTCGCTACAACCAACAACTGGCCACTACGGCAACTTGATGTTAATAACGCTTTCCTGCAAGGTCATAACCGAAACCGTCTTTATGTCCCAACCCCCTGGTTTCATTAGTCAAAGTCACCCCGATTATGTATGCAAACTTTCTAAAGCCATATATGGTCTAAAACAAGCTCCACGAGCCTGGTACACGGAACTACAATCCCACCTACAAACCGTTGGATTCGTACAAGCCATTTCCGACCACTCCTTATTTATCTTACATACAACCACGACACAAATTTACATGCTTATTTACGTAGATGACATAATAATTACAGGACCAAACCCGACTCACTTACAAAATTTCATCACAAGTCTCTCAAATCGTTTCTCGCTAAAAGACCTTTGACCACTATCTTACTTCCTAGGCATTGAAGTCAATCTAAATACATACAAGATCTACTTACTAAATACAACATGGCAGACGCCAAACCAAATACGACACCTATGGCTACATCACCTCCTCTCACTAGAGAAGATAACCAACCAATTCAAAACCACCCAACCTATCGGGCCATTGTAGAGAGTCTTCAATACCTCTCACTCACTAGATTGGACATTGCATTCTCCATTAATCGCCTTGCTCAATTTCTTCACCACCCCACCTCGACCCATTGGACCGCTCTCAAACGTCTCCTTCGATACCTACAAGGGTCACAAGCCCACGACATCCAATTATACAAAAACACACCACCTAACCTCCATGCTTACTGTGATGCTGACTTCGGCGGGGACAAAGACACCTTTCTCTCAACAACCGGCTACATTGCTTACCTTGGTCGCAATCCAATTGCCTGGTCTTCCAAGAAACAACAAGGAATTGCTCTTTCCACAACAGAAGCTGAATTTCGAGCCATAGCTTCCGTCACCACAGAAATCCTATGGCTACGCAACCTACTCTCCGAGCTCCACATCAAAGTTCTACAACCACCGGCTGTCTTCTGTGATAACATCTCGGCAACCCTGTACGCCAAAAACCCGGTCTTCCACTCCCGTATGAAGCACATGGCCATCTCATTTCACTATGTCAAGCAGCAGCTTCAACTCGGACAGATACGCCTATCTCACATTGCGAGCACAGATCAAATCGCAGACATCCTTACCAAGCCCCTGCACAAACAACAATTTCATGACCTCCGAGACAAGCTTGGCCTCATCTCACGAACGTCCAACTTGAGGGGGCGTATTAACAATATCCCCAAAGATACTGCCATATCACAAGATCAAACAAATATAACAAGAAGATAAATTGAAGCCATCATATAATTGTAAATATAGCAACTGTATAATATAGTCTACAAATAGCTTGATTGTGCAAATCCTCTAACCCTAGGTTGATTGTATCCTATCACTATATATATTGTAAGTTATCAGTTAATAAAATCATCAACTTCAATAACCAAAACCTTATTGTCTTATATCGTCGACCATTCAATAAAACTAGCTTCCTCTCATAAGCATTCCGAAATCCAAAAAGCAGCAACTAGATCAGTCCCGACTCCCGACTCAGAACTTGAACTGACGCATTCATTCAATAAATCTCATCCTGTCATATACCAGTAAGTTAACAACAAAATGTTCTGTTTTATAGGCTATTTTTTTTTGCTACCGCATGTATAAAAATTGTGGCTCTGCCCCTGATAACAAAGGTAAGAAAATAAGAAGTTTCATACATGTAAGGAGCTCCCTAACCATTGAGCAACACAATAAAGAGCTCTTTATATAAAATCGATATCTAAAGTAAGAAACCAGTTTTATTGAGATCTTTATCGTGAGATAGAGTGAATAGGTTATTGTCGTGGACCTAGTTACATAATCGGATAATTTTCTAATCTTAACCCAACCTATTGAAACTTCATCTTTTAACTCTACCAGACTTATTTAACCGATAAATGTCGCCCTTATTGCTTATTTGACACACACACACAAAAAAAAAAACAAATAGTAACAATATGGTGAAAACATTTTTAAAATAATGCTCAAAAATAAAATATTTATCGTTTTGGGTTGGGTTTGAAAGTATATATCAAAATGGTGTCCATGTAAGCTCGGATTTTCAAAACCCGAAACACGAAACAAACAAGTCATTGGGATGTCGTGTTTCTAGTGAGTAAGAAAATGCTAACTTACAAAAATGAACTAAAAGCAAACACGCCATTGGGAGTGGCGGGTTTTGTGAAGGAGATATGTCATCAATACGGAATATATTTTATTTAAAAATAATAATGACAGGCCATTGGAAATGGCGTATTTATTCCGTGTTTTAGGTTTTGAAAACCCGAGCCTACATGGAGATCATTTTGATAAATACTTTCAAACCAAACCCAACCCAAAACGATAAACTGAGCCTGACTAATTGACCAAATATGAGTCGAGCCTGAGCTCAAAAAAAGCTCGGCTCGGAAGCTCGTTTGTGTTGGTTTATAATTTTTGAGACGAATCAGAATTTGACAAGTATAATTTAAGGTGAGCTAGCCAGGCCTGTTTGAGATTGGGATCAAGCAGGTTGGGAGAGTGATAAATATGCACTCGGGTCAGGCCTGGTTGGATCAAGCTAACCGCTAGCTCTACTAATACAGATAATTGGATAACCCACTCCAAAAGCTAGATCAAATAATGGCAAAGTAAGGGGATTCATTTACCACTTTCGTGATTAGATTTTAATTCCATACTCACTTTGTTCCCTAATCAATATATATATATAAAAGAGGCTTTTTTCGAGGCACGTGAGTGGTTCCCTGTTTATAGGAACTCTTAAAATAAAAAATAAATTCATACATATACTTTCCAAGTTATGGTTGAACTCTTAGATTTTTCTTATATTTTTTAAATTAATTATTTTCCAAATAATATTATCAACTTTTTAACATTATATTCATACATATACTTTCCAAGTTATGGTTGAACTCTTAGATTTTGATTATATTTTTTAAATTAATTATTTTCCTAATAATATTATCAACTTTTCAACTTTTTAGAAACTCTTTAAATAAAAATTAAATTCATAACTATTATTTGTCCCACATTGGAAAATAATGTAGATGTGCTAAAACTATTACATATAAATAGTAGAATTGTCCCACATTTGAAAAATAATAAAGTGGGTAATCCTATGATTATAAATAGGAGTCATCCTTAAACTTTATGTATCAACCCAAAATTATTGAATCTCTTAAATATTGTCTTAGAGATCTTTTAAAAGTTTGTAGATGTGATGAATATACTATGTATAAATAGTAAAATTGTCCCACATCATAAAATTAACATAAGATGGGTGATCCTATGATTAAATATATGAATCATTCTTGGACCTTATATACCAAACTAAAATCTTTTAAGTATCTTAAGTATTGTCTTAGAGATCTCTTAAAAGTTTGTATATTATTATCTTCACGATTGTTAAATTTACATCATTAAAAATTAATTTTAAAAGGTATTATTAAAAAAATTTAAGTATTGTAAAAAAAATTATGAAGATAATATAATTAGATTCGTGGTGGAAAAAAACCCTGCAAAGTATAAAAACTCATATTATTTGGACATATTTAGTGTAATTTTTAGTATATTATATGTCCTACATTGAAAAATAATGTAGATGTGATGAATATATTACCTATAAATAGTAAAATTGTCTCACATCAGAAAATTATCGATCATAAGGTGGGTGATCTTATGATTACAAATAGGAATCATATTTGGAACTAAAGTTTCAACCCAAAATATTTTGAGCTTCTTACATATTGTCTTACAAAACTCTAAAAATTTGTATTATAATTTTCACTATAGTGAAATTTACATCATTAAAAAGTAATTTAGAAAAATATCATAAATAATAATTTTGATGGTAAACTATTTAATGTGTTATTTGTTCCACATTGAAAAAAATAATGTAGGTATCGTGACTCTTGAATATATACTACGTATAAATATCAAAATTTGTCCCACATTAAAAAATTATCATAAAGTGGAGTGATCATAAATATGATCATCGCACGAGCTTTTAAACTATTTTTTTATATTGTTATGTTAATAAATGACTTTAAAAATTTAATAAATGACATTTAAAATATTTTTTTATTATTCTAATATTAATATAACAGTTTAGTAACAGTTAAGAAATAAATATTATATGAAAAAAGATGGTGTAATACTTAGTTTGTTATTAGTCCCACATTGAAGAATAATGTATGTGTAGTGAATATATTACTTATAAATTGAAAATTGTCCCACATTGAAAAATTATTATAACATAGGGTGATCCTATGATTATAAATATGAGTCATCCTTGAACTTAGGTATAAACCCACAATTTTTTAAGTCTCTTAATTATTGTTATTGAGAGCTCTTAACAAAATGGAATTATAATAGTCACAATAGTTAAATTTACATTATTAAAATTAATTTAGAAAATTATCATAAATAATAATTTTGATGATAAACTACTTAATGTGTTATTAGTCTCACATTGAAAAATAATGTATTTGTGGAAAATATATATACTAATAAGTATGATTATAAATAGGAGTCATTTAGTCTCTTAAGTATTGTTTAATGAACCTTTAAAATTTTGTATTATTAATTCCACAATAGTGATATTTACATCATCAAACTTAATTTAGAAAATTTAGGAAAGTATCCTATATAAGTAATAATTTTTATGGTGTACTACTTAATAAGTTATTTGTCCCACATTGAAATATAATACAAGTGTGGTAAATATATTACGTATAAATAGTATATTGTCCCACATCATAAAATTATCATAAGCTAGGGTGATTCTATAATTATAAATTATATTTTTTCTTGGAACTTAGATATCAACCCATAATCTTTTGAGTCTCTTAAATACTATCTTAGAGAGCTCTTAAAAATTTGTATTCACATTAGTGAAACTTACATCATCAAAAATTAATTTAGGAAAATATCATTAAAAAATAAAGTGAAAATTATTTTATTTATCTCAATATACATTTCCTATATTATATTCAAGTGTTATTTATAATTTGTATATAAAATTTTGTACATTCAATTCACAAAAAATATTGTGAAAATGAGTCATCTTTCAACTTGGGTGAATATTAAAAGTTTGTGTTATTATTTCTATCTTAATGAAATTTACATCATCAAAATTAATTTAGAAAGTATCGTATACAATAATTTTAATGGTAACTACCAAATATGTTATTTGTCTCACATTAAAAAGTAGTGTGGTGAATATACTATGTATAAATAGAAGAATTGTCCCACATCGGAGAAATATCATAAGCTGGGATGATCACGCGATTATAAATAAGAGTCGTCCTTGAAACTTAGAGATGAACCCAAAGTCATTTAAGTCTCTCAAATACTCCCTTATCGTCCTGGTCATTTGTTTGCCTTTTTTTAGGAGTATTTTAGTCAAAGGCAAACAAATGATTAAGACGAAGAGAGTATTGTTTTAGGGAGCTCTTAAAATTTTGTATTAATTATGAAAATAATATAATTAGATTCGTGCTAAAAAAAATGTTATCATTACAGTATAGAATATCATATTATTTGCATATACTTTGTGTAATTCTTAGTATGTTATATATCTCACATTGAAAAATAATGTATGTGTGGTGAATATACTAATAACTATAAATAGTAGAATTGCCTTATATCGAACAATTAGCATAAGGTGCGGTGATCAACCAAAAATCTTTTGAGTTTCTTAAACATTGTCTTAGAGAGCTTAATTCTTAGATAATTTGAATCATTTTTCGAGTCATAATATAGATCAAATATAACTTTAGTCCCGACAAGGTTGGTAACATATGTTTAAAATAAAATAAGTTGAATCAATATATCAATATTATTTTTTTAAAAATTACGGAGTATATTTTATTATATTCTTAAAACTTCAAAATTTTATTTTTATAAGTTAACTGTTATAGGAAAATTACGAAAATGACATTAACGTAAACCCGTGCATCGCACGGGCATGAAATCTAGTATAAGTCATTTTACACTATTTTACAAGAATTCGAAAGTATTGAGAAATGTTGTTTTATTAGTTAGGTGTTAATGTGTTATAAATATTATTTGAAAAAAAATCCACCAATAAAATGACGTAAATTACCTCGTCGTATTCATAATTGGCAATATATCAGGAAATAAAACTACCATGTAATATATGGAAATATAAAACGACTTATAAAAAGAAATTTTTGATTTTCCTAAAACGATTTATATTATGAAACAGATGGAGTATTTTCATAACAGAATATATTTTATAATCCTAAGTGGCCTCCTCTTGTGATAGTTTTAGTTCGCCCTAATGGAGTTTTGGTTCGTATTAATTGATTAGCACATACACCTATACTATATAATACTACGTTACATAATGGCAATTTTATCGAAGATACATTAACTTAGTGGTTAAGAAGAAGAGTTAGTGGACAAAGTTCCCAGATTCGAATCCCTCCACCGCAGGGGTGTAGCTACTGCTGGGCCAGACCGGGCCACGGCCAGTGGTGACTTTTATAGAGTTAATTAATTTATTAATGTAGATTAATATTCAATGAACTATTTATCTCAGTTGGTTAGTGGTTTGGGCATTTGGGCGGTAGACCAGGGTTCAACTCCTATTGACATTATATGATTTTTTTGGAACTAGGCTATGCGTCTCTTTATATTATAATTATTTCGGCCCGGATAGGAATTAATTCCTGGCTTCGTTCCTGCGTCCACCGCCTTTTAGCTCATTTGACGACACACACAAAAAAAAACATTATGGCAATTTTACTTCTACTAGACTAACTAGAGTTGTTTTTGGCATAGGATTACACTTGTAAACCCTTTTCCTAAGTTTACTCTTCAATCAAATAAAAAGATCTAATAAGTAATCAAATTTACGTTAACCACTCCCATTATTTACCTAGTGAAAAATTCATGGCTATGCCAATAAAAACACCAAAGATTAACCATAGTGTTAATCCAGCAACAATGGAAGATTTAGATGACAATATGCTTAATCAAATACTACTTAGACTTCCGTCTTGTGCTACGGTATTAGCATGCAGTCTCGTGAACAAGCGTTGGTGTTCTTTAATCTCCGACCCCAACTTTCCGGTCCAGTTCATCAACCACAAGAAGAAAAGAACCACCGTTTTGATGGGTCCGGGCTCCGACGTTAATGATGATGAGCTACCCTGGACCTTCATTAGAACAGCAAAGTCCTGGGTACAACCATTGGTAACAGAATTTATAATTGGGTGGCCAAAGTTGTCGTTGGAATTCCTGCCTGGTGATGCTTGCATTACAAGGGCCACATTCAAGGACTTGGTGTTATGCTCTGATTACGAGAACCGTGATGTTTATCATATAACCAATCCATTAACCAAGCAATGGGTTGCTCTGCCCCCGTGTCGTCCTTATTTTTGGAAGACTGTTTTAAGTAATGCTTTGATATGCAAACCACCGAATAACCCTACTGATCAAGACTATAAGTTTAGAGTTGTGGAGGTTCGTCATCATCGTGTAGACAAATTATTAGAGTTGGTTGTTTATTGTTCGGAGATTGGTGAATGGAAGGAAATTAACCTTTGGGTCCCCAACGAGGTTGGACCAAATAAAGAACTCGAGACTATTGTTTGTAATGGCATCATTTATTTTAAATTTGGATTATGTTTGGTGGCATTGGACCCGTTTGATGTGAATGTCGCTTGTGACACGACCCTTGAGGCGAGAGTTATGCCACCACTACCCGATTTTGGGTATTTGCTAGAATCCTCGGGACAATTGTTACTCGTGCATACTGATAAGACACGGGGAGGGCATTGCTTGTGGTACAAAAAACATGGGGAGGTTATTGAATTGGAGATGGTAATGTCGAAGTTGGACCCGAATCAAGCGCCTCTCGTGTGGGAGACGACTTTCCAAGGCGTGTGCAAAGGAATTGGGAATAGTAGAGTATCGCCTCATCACACAGAGTTAGAACGCAACATTTATGCCAGCGACATTGGGGTACACCCATACAATGACAAGCTGATTTATATGTATCTTACCTCCGAAAAACAGTTTGTTTTGTACGACACGCAAACAGGTTGCATAACGCCTTTAAAAAGTGTATTTAACAGGATGCTGAAATTTCATAGACTCGAGTACCAATGGTGGCCTACCTCAGTTCCTGCACTTGTGCTACGGTAATCATGGCTAAGGTCTAGTGATGCTAAAGTTGGATGATTATTACGGAGTATTTAGTACTAATTACGGTTGTCTACATTGCTTTATTTTATAGTTGTCTCACATCTAAGACCGTCTCCTATAAAAATAGATGAAAATAGACTCGATGGCCAAAAAAAATTGTAAGAAGTTACTGGCACTGTTCTTGTAGACAAGAAGGGACCTAACAATCTCTGTTGTCTAATAGACAGTGAGCGGATGCATCGACATCGCGAAATAGCATAGAAAATAAAGCCTTAAATTTCATAGCAAAGTTATCATTCATGTATAATGCCAATTTAAGCAAGAGAAAGATAAAACAGGACATAGCAAGTTAGCATCAAATAAAGTTTAAGTTGCAATGCCAATTCTTGCTGATATCTATCCTAAGTTCCTAACAATATCAAGTTCGATAAACAAAATAAAGTTTTGAGTTAATTTGAATCCGCAATGAACCAAATGCCTAATCCGATAGCTAATAACTACGGAGTATAATCTATTTTATACTCTCTGCCTCATTCAATTGTTTACCTTTTTTTTATTCTTTGTGAGAAGTAGTTTAATCAAACGTAAATAAATGATTGAGACACAATTATCCTACCACTGATCTTTGACGAAAACTTGGAGTTGATGAAGAGCCTTACTCAAGGACTTGGGGTTCTGAGGGATTGTCATATTTTACGCCTAATCATCCTTATACGATACAAAATGTGAGAAAATAAAAATAATATGATGACCAGGGACAAACCCGGTATTTAATATGGGGTATCAAAAAAAAAAATCGGCTATAAATATTAATAAATTGTGAAATAGTAAAAAAAAAATATACATAAGTTAACGAGTACAATAACCGCTTACATAATAACTTCAAATATTGAGAGGGATAAAAAAGAAGGAATTTTCTTGTAAGGGGAGTCGAACTCGGGTAGATAGGTGAAACAAGGGGTGTTAACGAGCCGAGCCGAGCCCGAGCTTGATCTTGCTCAGCTTGTGCTCAAGAATCAAAATTCGAGCTCGAGCAGATCTCGAGCTTACCCAAGATTGAAAAAAATGTGCTCATTATCAAGCTTGCGAGCTTTAACACGAGCTCGAGCCTCAAATCGAGCCTATATAATTGTTGATTTGTTGATTTTATTTTTGTTACTCGAAGTGGCAACTAAACCGATTCAAGGCATTATTCCAACAGTACTCTTTGTTTTGTGCTCACACATTCATTCAATAAAACTCCCCTTGTCGTGTACCAGTAAGTTATACAGTACTCCGTAACCAAAGGTGCAAGGAGTGTATGATATATGGCCATAATTAAAACCCGATAATTTCGCTTCGGTGAAAATTGGATTCTGTATGGTTCCTAAAAAATCGAACTAGTTAACTCATTTTTTAATTCTGTATGGTTCCTAAAAAATCAAAACAGGATTTGACAATAAAAAAACACTACACCGAATCGACTTATGCTTTCCTAATAGAACAATTCGACCCTTATATATGTGTCAGGGTTGTTCCGAATTTTCTACTTAGATAAGACGGTGTCCCTCTGAAATCGACACTTAAATCAGAGACGTAATTTAGAAGTTTTGCTTGCAGTTTGTGCTTTAGTCATAGTCGTAAATAATTTTATAAGCGTACACTCCGTATTACCCGAACTTATTATATTATAACGAGTTTGCCCATCCGTGAACCAAAACCGAAAACGCTAAACTCCTGCACCAAGGAGAAACATGGAAACGATGGGTAGTTGCCATAAATACAGAATATGAAATATTTTCCTAATCTAATTTGATTCATTAACAGAATATGAAATATTTTCCTAATCTGTTTGATTCATAATCTGTTGAGCTAGTTTGATTGATGATGACAAGCCTAACTAATGTATACTTCTTAGTTAAGCTTTCAGGAAATCTTGAGTCTCCAAGCAAGACAAATCTCCAAGCAAGAGTAGATGAAGAGTTGAAATGCCCAAGAAGAATCATGTTGTAAAGAGTCGTCTTTTGTAAAGGTAGAAGAGTATGGTACTTACAAATGCAACAGTCTTGGCAACCGTTACCTCACCTGTTCAGTGTAACAGTGAGGACGACTGTTGCATATGTCTGAAACTTTTCAAAGACTTTCCAAATCAAAATCTTCCTGCTGCTTTTGAAAAATTACTTGAACCATTCATGAAATGATTTTGAACGTGATTTGAAGGTAATAAGAAGGAATCATTTGAAAGTGTTTTTCCTCATTTGCACAAACAAACTTTTTCTCAAAAAGAAAAGCAACACTTGGCTTGTTCCCATGTAAGTTTGTCATCTTATGACTTTCACCCAAGAGTAAACTGTTTCCTGCATTTTTGAGCAGCCCACTTCTCTGATGCATTTTGTCACTTGTGAAAGCCTTTTGCAAAGACATTCACTTTGTCCACATGCTTGAGAGTGGACTTTCTCAAGGCTCTCCTTTAACCTTTTCAAATCACCTCTTCCTCTATAAATAGAGAGCTCACCTCTCTCATTTATTTAAGGCTTTCCAGAGAAATCAAACTTACTGCTTTGCAAATTTTCTTCAAAAGTTCTTAAGCTTTTAATCTTTGCAAACTTTCTTCAAAGTCTTCAAAAGTTACAGACATGACAACTGTTGCGTTAAGTATTGTATTCTTCTATCTAGAATAGTTAGATCTTAATGAATTCGCCTTCGTTCTTTCCACAAGAACAAAATCAGGGAATTTGATCTTGTAACTTTCTTAGAAGAAGAGTCGAGTTTGAGACGGAGTAGTCTCGAATTCATTTCGCAACCGGAGTAGGTTGTTGGTCCTTTTTATTGTAAGGGTCTTAGGTAGTCGGAGTAGATTACTTAATTGAATCAATAAGAAGAAGATTGGACGTAGGCCTTTCAAAATGGCTGAACCAATTCAAAACTCCTGTGTTATTTTTGTTGTTTGTTTAATTTCCGTTGCACTCTTCTTTACTTATGTATCTCGCATTTCTGTCTAGTGCAACAGTCTCGAATACTGTTACTTTCGTATTGTAGCCTTTACTCCATCTGCTGAAACGAACAAAGTAACAGTCAGACTCACTGTGACATTCTCTTTACAGCAACTTATTACTTTAGCTATACACTCTTGATAACCTTGTTCATTTAGTGTATCCATTTACTCTTCTTAACTCCATCAACTTTCTTTAAACAATAAAGATTAAGTTGAAATTTTAAAGTGGTACCTAATTCACCCCCTCCCCCTCTTAGGTACTTGGAATCCAAACCCTTCAATTGGTATCAGAGCCTCGTGCTCTTGATCGAGGCTAATCGCCTTTGAGTTTGATTCTAGGCCTATGGATTCCTCAAAGTACTCCAAGATCCCGGTCTTTACCGGTGAGAATTTTGGATGGTGGAAACTCAAAATGGAACACTACATCAAAAGTATTGATTACCAATGTTGGAGAATCATCAAAGATGGACCACTCATTGTTGAAGATAAGGACATGATGACGGGATATTCTACCGTCAAACTCGAAAGAGATTACAATGAAAATGATTTTAAATTGGTCGAGAAAAATTCCAAAGCCATGACTATTCTTCAACGATGTGTTGGTGAGGAGGAAGTGAGTCGTATATCCGGTTGTACGACGGCTAAGCAAATATGGGACGTCCTTGAACTTGCACACGAGGGAACCATACAAGTTAAGAAACAACGTATAGACCTTCTCATAAAAAAATATGAGATGTTCCATATGTTGAAGGACGAGTCCATCAATAGTTTAGCCTCTCGTTTTTCTAGCATTATTAATGAGCTTAAAAGTCTAGGAAGAACTTTCGAGTCCGAGGACATCATTCGAAAAATTCTTCGTAGTCTTACCGCTAAATGGCAACCAAAAGTCACCGCTATTGAAGAGGCTAGAGACCTAACCACATTAACCTTTCATGAACTAATGGGGTCCCTAATTGCACACGAGTTAAATCTCGACAATGCTCCTTGTGAGACCTCAAAGGGAAAAGGACTTGCTCTTAAATCCACCTCAAGTGATGAGGAAGGAGAAGAGGAAGATGAATTTGCCATGTTCTCAAGAAACCTTGTTGGGATGGTCAATGGCCAAGGATTCAAAAATTTCAAAGTGAACCATGCTAGAAAACGATTTCCTAAGAGACGACCGAATTCCGCTATGGGATGTTTCAAATGTGGTGACAAAGGTCACTTAATTAAAGAATGCCCAAAATGGAATGACATCAAATCTAAGGATAGAAGAGACACGGCTAAGAGAGAACTCAAGCATAAAGTAATGTCCGCCATTTGGGGCATGTCCGACTCCGAGGACGATGAACCCATCGAGGAGCAACTAGATGCTAAAATGTGTTTGACAAACAATCTCAAAAATAAAACACATAAACTTGCTAGGAGTGAGTCTCTTAGGTGTCTTATGGCACATCCGGATGAATCCGATTCCGAGTCCGACAATGAGGTAAAATATCTTAAGGCTAAGGTCAGAACTTATTCCAAGGACAAGGTGTGTAAGTTGCTTGATAAGCTGTTTGATAAGTGTCGTAACCAAACCGAGAAACTTGATGTCATGCAAGATCAAATAGAGGAGATTGCTCAAGAAAACGTTCTTCTAAAACAGGAATTGAATGATACAGACACAGTGACTGTTACCTCTGAAGTTGAGACTGAATTTAAGAGATTAAGGAAATTAAACAGAAATCTGACTAATGAACTTGATCTCCTTAAAACCTCTAGCTCTAACTCTACCCCCTCTGATCTTGAAGAGATTAACACCTCCTTAGTCTTCCAAATCTCAAAAATCTCAAAGGAGCGTGATGATCTCATCAAAGATCTTGAGTTGTCTAAAACTGAAGTTGTCGACCTTGAAGAAAAGGTTGAAAGTCTGAAAGTCACAGTCCCTCTGTCTGTTGCCTCTGACATTGAAAAGCAAAGCTCTTCTTCTTCTGATCTTGTCAAAACTTTAACCACTGAGAATGATCGACTCAAGGTTGATCTCAATGCCTTCAAAGGGGAAATTAGAATCCTTCATGAGAAACTTGTTAACATACAACATGAAAAAAACAAGAATTGCTCCTCCGACCCTAAGGTCACTCAATTGAACTTTTGCATCTCCAACCTTAAGATTGACATTGAACAAAAAATCAACACCATCATTGACTTAAAATCTAAATTTGTTGTGATGAAAAATGATTTGGACATTTCTAAGGAAAAGAACAAGCTGCTTTTGGCTAAAATTGAGAAACTTGGCAAGGATCTTAATGAAGCTAAACATGTGTCTAAAAAATGGGAAGGAAGTCAAAATGTCTTGAATTTTCTCACTAGTCAATCCAAGAGGTGTGATAGAGTGGCTGGTCTGGGTTTTAAATGGAACAGTCAGTCGCACTGTTACATTCAAAAACCAGATCCTAGCAAAACTGACTTCCGGAGAAGGAAGTATGTTGGTCTTCCTGAATACATCATTTGCAACTATTGTGGAAAAACTGGTCATGTCTTTAATGCTTGCAAAAAGAGACATAATGACATTGAAAGAAATATTAAAGTTGTTAAGCAAATATGGATTCGGAAAGATCTCCTTAAGCAAGTTGGTGGTAAGAAGGGACCCAAAATGATTTGGGTTCCTAAACTTAAAGTCTAATCTCTTGAAGGGCTTGGTGAGAGGCGGCCGCAATTGGTACTTGGATAGTGGATGTTCTCGTCACATGACGGGAGACAAAAGCCAATTTCTCTCACTTGAAGCTTATGATGGTGGCACGGTAACGTTTGGTGACAACAAGAAAGGTGAAGTAATAGGCATTGGGAAGGTTGGTAAGTCATCGTTACTTTGTGTCGACAATGTGCGGCTTGTCAAAGGTTTGAAGCACAATCTCCTTAGCATTTCTCAATTGTGTGACCGAGGTAACTTGGTCGAATTTAGTGCTAGTCTTTGTCGAATCATTGATGCCACAACCCATGAGGTAATACTTGAAGGTAGACGAGTGAAAGACGTCTACCTAACCGATTTAAACACTTTATCCGGACATACTATGTCTTGTATGAGTGTAATGAAAAATGATCCTTGGTTGTGGCATAAACGATTTGGACATGTAAGTACTAAGACTCTCAATACTCTCAAGAGACTTGACTTGGTTGAAGGATTTCCTAACATAAAATTTGATCTTGATAAAATTTGTGATGAATGTGCTAAATGCAAACATGTTAGAAGTTCCTTCAAATCGAAAAAGGTTGTGAGTACCTCTCGTCCACTACAACTCTTGCACATTGATTTATGTGGACCCATGAGAACACGTAGTAGAGGAGGGAGGCGCTATGTGTGTGTCATTTTTGATGTTATAGTTGTGA